>DWKW01002635.1:0-10815 GCA_018250115.1 Doberes anticus
TGCAGAGCCGACACTGAGCCGCGGCAAGTATACAAACCCACGTAGCGTTCGGTGCGTACTGCGCATGTCCGTAAACTTACGCGCCACCTATTGTCCGTTAAGTGTACTGTACTGTATTATTATTTATTATTTATATAAACTGTTTTGTGTAGGTATTTGCTTCCATAATTTGTTACAGGGTTTCTTCTCATGCGATTAGAGGACGATGAACACTTCGATATAGTGTCCGATTCGATTCTGTGGCAACTCACGGCACCAGATCATCTCCGCGGCCAGGATGGCGTCCGACAGCGGTACTTCCTGGAGGCAGCCGAATCGGTTCTGGACCATACCACTGCCAGAATGCTAGCAGTGACAACATCACACAGATTCCCAACTTTCCTGAACATGGCACTCTTGCTGGCTTACGATTCAGTAGACAACTGTAAATAATTTACTTTTTATTTTAAAATAAGTTATTCCAATAGCAAATGGCCCTGGACGCAGTTGTAAGTGATTGCCCTAACAATAAATAGCTCAAAGTATCTTTGAAAGCTTCAAGATTAGAAAAAAAGCTAACGAGAATATAACCTAAAATTTTAAGTTATACAGAAAGACGTACATAAATATTCATCATCATTTAAGGACCATTCTTTTCATAAGCGAACATAACAATGTTCGCATCAGATGATGCATTTTAGTATCTAAGTTTTATCAGTCTTTCGTACCCATATTTATCAAAATGGCTCGAGACCAATCATATCTCATTTACCTATTGCGACTGATGCAAATGACATGTTCAATGTTCTACGTTCTACTTTCCTTATGCACTCAGACATAAAAAAATACTTGTATGATAGTATAATATACTTTCCGTATAGGAAGAGAAGTGAAATACTCACAACAAAATTGCTCTGTTTATTTTTCCATTGTTATACTTTCCTGTATACTTACGTTACGCATACCTTAGTAAAACTGTGTACTGAAGTTCAAACCTGTACAAATAGTCAGCATATTTTAGTCAAGAATGTAACTAGCATAGATTTTGTAAGTCACTTTTTTATTTATTACAAGTATATATCACATTAGCAATAGGAGTGCAGCAAGACACTATGCAATACCATATAAGTAACTCGGAACAGATAAATATATAAGATTGTTATTAAGATACGAAAGTTATTCACTTGGTCTTTGAAGTAGTAACGTCAAGCACGGATAACATAGCGATCATCTTCTATAGATCTACGCATTTTCAACACCTAGACGTCGCGTTATCGTAAGCTTCACTTTGATTTCAAAACAAAACTGAATAGAACATCTTAGCGCGTAGATCGATTAATGAATACTAGTCAATTTCTTTACAAGTATGTCAAGTTTATAATCGAAAACAAAATGAAATCGGAACACGCTTAATTATGATGCCATGCACCGCGCTTTATCACTCTTTGCTCATTGATAAAATTGACGTTAAAATACGCTCTAAACTGAATTGGGCCGTGGTCAAAATGGTTGGTCCACGGGCCTGGAGTGTTGGTCTAACTATATTATTTTTGCATTTGGATGGGTTACTCAGTTCTAGAGAGATATCTAACAAAAAATATTGCATGTTTAAAAGAGGATTAAATTTTCCGATTACTTGTACAAGCTGCCCTAAGAAAAAAACAAGATTACTATTATATTATTATTACATTTATTTATTTATTCATTTCTGTTAACCTATTACATAGGAGTAACAAAGGGCTAACTTAATGCCTAGTGGCATTCTCTATTATAGGTTTTAATTTAAATTTAAATAAATGATTGATCTCGACTAATTGATTTTCGCCTCTTCCTTCGTTTTTTTAGGTTTTTTTAATGTTTATATCAATACCTACATAAAAAGTTTATGTCATATGTACTTATCTTTCTACCCAAAAGTTGTCCAGAAGAAATAGCTACCCTAACGATAAGATACCTTAGGCCACCACTGTTTAATTTCTATTGTTGGCATTATTTAATTATTCTTTTTTTTGTGTTTGGTATACAATAAATAATATTCGAATTACAATTGATTTGTTTTAAATGTGTTCATAATTACCTTGTCATGACGAGATTTTAATTAATTATTAATTAATGCGCTTTTTATATACAGGTATAAGGTTAATGGAAGAGAACATAATTGAAAACATATTTTACCGGTTCAACCCATATTATCCTGAAAGGGACTTACCCGTATACGATATCAACCCTGCAGATGCTCAAGACATTAACGTAAAGCTGGGTAATACCATTTTCGGTTTTTTAATATACAAATGTTAAATAGATAAAACAATTTCCGATATTCACATACTCATATAAAAAACCAATGCTTCACGTTATTCATTCTTCGATTGATTTCATATTCGTACAAATTTTATGTATTCAATGATCATCTACTTCAACATTAGGTACATAATGTATCAGCAATCTTCATATTCTTCGACATCATTTGCACATTTGTAAAAATTTGAACACACGACACTTACCGAATTGCATAATTTTAAACTTATTACATTTTTTTTATTTTGTACCATATTTTGGAGAACCAAAATAGTTTTCACGGGCTGATACAAAAAAAAAATGAGAATAGTTAACGACATGTGACAGCACGGTAGCGGTCACAGTCTTTTTTACGTATTGTGATCAAATTTGGCACCAAAATCGATTAATCTTGACATCTATTGAAACTGATTGAGAGAAATGGAGAGTTTTTTATGTTAACAGAAAGAGTATGCAGGCCACATGATATTAAATGATTACTGCACATGGACATCCATGACGACCTCAGATAGGACTTCGGTCCTATCTGAGTTGCTCTGAGTTCTGAGGACTAAGTTGAAATTCCTCTTGCGCTGTGTATATTGTGCCAAACTACATCCTTCAACCCGAAACACAGCAGGGCTCATGCGGCTGTTGTACGACAGAAACAGGTGCAGCGTTGGTACCGCCGCTGACGAGCCTTCGAGTCTGCCATCATTGCAAAAAATAACAAAGTTTGAAAATATCTTCAATAATTTAACTGTCGTTTAAAAATTTACGTTATTTCATTTCGAATTTTGATCAAAGACGCGGAAATATATTTATTATATCTGCCTTTTCAACTATCGCTACTAAAGTTTATAAGCATTTCGTCCCTGCCGTATTTTTTTTTTAAATAATATAAACAAACGTTTGACCATAACCCTAGACCGGGTATAGTCTAAAAAGCACGCTTGTCTTGAAATAGCCCATTCACCCTATTTTTAAAAAGGTCCAAGTTGTACCGCTCGGGGAACACTGATTGCTAGGAAATTGTCATTGGTAGGAAAAGGCCACTAAAAACTGTCTAACTGTAAAAAATATTATAAGCCTCATCTTTACTAATGCAAGTTAGATCGGATGGTGTTCATGTCGAAAACCACTTATTTGTTCAAAATATATAAACTTTTTAAATTTATGTTTCACCTGTAATAAACATTAATGTACTATTGTTCTACTATGTCGTAATCAATTATTGTTATTATTTCTGCTACATGAAGAATATCTTGAAACATGGTAATTTGTTTGAATAAATATGATGCCTGATTATAACATTAAAATAGGCAAAAAATTTATGTTAATAGCTGCCATATTAACAGTTTTGTTTTGACATTGCATTCAATTTATATTTATTCGCATTACGCTATGTGGTTCTTCAAAAAAGGCTTGCGAAAGTACCAGTATTCCAATACATTAAGACTCTATGTAGTGGAATTACAGATGTTGTAAATTGTTTTTTACGAAAGCTATAAAAAAATTTTTCAGGAGATAGCAGTAAAAACATGTCCACGACACTATCGTTACTCCTTGTACTTTTAAAGACCACTATGAATTACATAGATGAAGATCCGAAACGTCGGTTATTGCTCCCAGTCCCAAATGATTATGCCCAAAGGTAATATTAACAATACAATACAATACAGGAACTCTTTGTTGTACACTATCATATAAAAGAATTAGTGAAAGAGCTATGGACGGTGTTGTCACTAAGTGCGATCTTTTCCATACAACCTTTGAACGAGAATTGACTTACCGTATTTTTAATGTGTATGGACCTGCTGAAATTATAGCACAATAAATTTAAGTACCAAATTCTATTGCGACCCGTCAAAAATTGGTGTGTCCCATAAATGTACAAATTCCGTATAAATAAGATTTACGTATAGAGTATATAGTAAATGTACTATTTTATGCTGAAATGTACGTAAAAAAATAAATAAAAGAAAAAGAACCGTAAGCAGCAATGAACAAAGTAAGCTTTCTAATGTTTGAAATAAATTCCAGGTGTTTCATTTGGGCATATCGATACGAGTGCCGAGCGAGGGACCACAAACATGAACGGAACACTCTCACTGCAATCACGACCATGTCGTTATATTGCTTCGGTGATCGATTAACTGGCTTTTCTTCAGGACTTATGCCAGGTATAATTGACTTCAAACAGAACCTCAAGTTGACCCATGAATATCGTAATGTCTAAGTTTTCAGAATCGTGTAATCTTCATGAAATTGGTTCTTTCGATTAAGAGTTTATTTAAAAAGTTGTTTGAACAAAAGAAAAACCGAGTATATTGAAGACAGCGCTGAAAAGAAATTGTCGAAAAGTAATGGCATTTTTTTTGGTTTGAAGGAAGTCTTGTTAAACATACTACTGTAGGCAGACAGAATATTAAGAATCGAGGAGAGGAGAAGGGAGAAGAACTGGATTGTTAGATGTTAAATTCTGCTGGAAGTTATTCTACCTCAATTTATTTCACCATTTGAAACATTAGCAATTTATTTTTTATATGCATTAATACAAATATAAAGATGTTAATAGAAAGATATGTGTATGTATCTATAGATACGTATGATTCTAATTCATTGTATTCTTCTTAAATAAAACAAATCACATGCCATCCATCGCACACAATCATAATTTTGCGAACAAATCTGAATAGGATAAAAAAATTGTTCTACAAAACGCAAACTAAGTCGCAAAAAATAAATAGAGCACTGTAATGACTCAGAACTTATCCGTTATTTTTTACATCTTTTAGACTATAAAAGACTTTCACTTCACTTGAAAATCGGAATTTTTACCTTTTGAAGAATGGTCGGCAATCGTCCATGTCATTGTTGGTCATATTTTGTTCGTTTTAGAATAGCTCACAATTGTACAAAATGATGTCATTCAATGTGGTCGGTACCGTATCTTTTTGACGCCGCGATTGAATCGTTGAGTTTTGAATGTTTTATCACTTCGGACGTCTGCAGTGTTGGGTATTTTCTCTCTTTATTATTAAGATATAAACATCTTAATATTATCTTAAATCACTGAATCCTACAATCTAGTTTTGGTTTCAGTATTTTTAAAGTTACATAGATGTACCTACGAGTCAGTGATAGCCTAGCGGTTAATGATCTTGTTGTCCGCTCCGGTGGGTCGGGGTTCAAATCCCAGCATGCACCTCTAATTTTTGGGGAAATATTATTGATAATTATTTCTAAATTGTATGTGCGTATTGTAAAAAAAATATTATCACTCACTTTAACGGTGAAGGAAAACGTCCTGAGGAAACCTGTGCCTGCGATTTCTCCATAATTTTCTCAAAAACATCTGAAGACGGCCAATCCGCGCGGCCAATGTGGTGGACGATGGCCTACACCTTCTCATCTTTGAGACGCGACCCGTATCCAATAGTGAGACAATAATGGGCCGTTGATAATGATGGTTTTTACAATTTACGCACTAATTTTAATTAATGCTTTCTCTTTATAATTCACAGATGTAATGTCATTAGCAGTTATAACTGAAGTGCCGCCAAGGACAAATTGGATTCGAACCGTTAATTTTAATACGACGCAGTTAGATGTTCATTTCAAGAAACTCCTAATATATTTGTCCGTCAACTTTCTGGAAGTGTTCCCATATAACAAGTTTGTAAGTAAAACTATTGTCGGTTGAGGTCGGTGTTAATGCTTCTATGTTGGGTTTTTAACTTTTTAGGTTAGGTACGTACTTAAGTCTCGTCTACCATTATCGTGGTTTTTATTGTTCCGCTGTTGGTCACAGGTCTCCCCTGAGACTTTGAATGTTCCTTGAAGACCCGGTAACCGATTTTCGAATATGTCTATAAATCACCGATTCATCCATGCATGTCAAGCGTAGTTTATTTATTTATTTGTGCGTTTGTTAGTTGGTTGTGTGTTATTTATAAGTATTACTAGAAGAAAACTCCCAACAGATGATCGAATCCCAGCACTGGCTGCTAAGCCTTATGTATCTTCTGGACCCTGGCCTATGCAGTCTGAGAGCTCGTTGGTCTCACGCTCTCTTCGCCGAGATCAGAAAAACATCATTACAGGCATTGGTAATGGCACTCCCGCTGACTAGTTTCAAAGTCGTGAAAGACTACGGAATAATAAGAAGGTAACCCACCTTAATTGGAGCTCGTGTCTCCCTATTCATCCATCTAGCTATCTAGTTTTGGACTTACACAAGTTCGTTTATAGCAAGCCTATCATTAGGTACCTACATATCGTATAATATGATGGTAAGGGTTAGACGTCAGTGGAACAAGTAGCGTAAAATAAATGCCGTGTTCTGGTCTGAAACCAAAACATTTCACAAAAGCCAAATTTATTTCATTCCACACATTCCATACATTTACTAGCAGGACCTCTAACGAAAGCGTAAATATGTAATTTTGCTCAATATTATCTCTTTTTAGTTTCGTTATCCTAGTTAACGAACCATACTGACCCCTTTTCTGTTACCTAATGTCATATTCAAGTAAATTTACAGAATTATGTGGTATATTGAATGGTATTCGGAGAGTCCGTATGAGCTGCAAGTATTGTACTGGTGCGTGAGGCTGCTGAAGGTAGCCATTTCGACCAGGTACTCGCCAACGCGCCCAATAGCTATGCAGGATTTGTTTGAAACGCACGGGATTATTATAATCATGCGTAAGATAAATATTTTATTATGATAGTATGTAGTGCAAATTAAATTACGCTTAATTTTATTTTATACCTGTTCATCTTCATAGCCCCACACTCGGTTGACATGTGTCGCAGGTGCCGTTACCACATAGAAAAATAAGAACAAACATCCATACAAAATATAAAAATTATGTTACATTTCAAAATAGCAGACTGGCATATTGAACTATGCCAATGCCATACTCGTTGTCAATTATCTAAGTCACTCAGCTTGCAATTGTCTTTAACTCTAAAGTACTACCATTTTTCTTGTTACCTTGATTGTTAAATTAAAAAAGTTTATTATTATTATTCTTTATATTACGTCACAACGTTATTTTCTTCAGATCTATGCTACACTCTAATAGGACAGAAAACTCCACCAGTAGAGAAGAGCCAGGTGATCGTGGCGTTGTGCCTGCGGCTCCTCACGAGCGCAGTGAACTCCGACGCCATGGTCGACTGCTGCGTGTATCCAGCCATCAAGTGGCCTTCGTCCGTCAACTCGTTAGCCAGGACCATTTTAGACACGGTTCTGTTTTCATTGGACAAGCACTTTATAATCAGTGATAGGTGAGAATTTTTTTTCGCCGTGATTTAGTTTTTTTATTGATAGCGTTATTAATAAAATAGTTTCAATGGACCTGACATTTTGGCTTGTATATTAGAATATATAACATCGGGCCATTATGGGCTTTCATGCGAAGCAAACAAAACATGACATCAAGCGATTTCATTTCTATTAAATTAGATGATTTACATTATTACTTTCGTAAAGTTTTAAAATAAATAGAGTGGATTTTAAAACACTAAGTAAAACGTATGGACGTATGTAGGTACATTTTTCACTTTTTACAGGAGAGCTAAAGACTATAAAGATTCATCAAACTTTTAAGTTTTAGAATTAGTAACTTTACATAATAATAATTTTGTTGGATTATTTGATTATCTAAATATACTCGTAAAGTGAGTGGCAGCCTAGTGGTTAAGAACTTCCGCTCCGGTGAGTCAGGGATCAAATGGCTCGGCGTCCTAAACCTTTTCAGCTGTGAATGAGACCTGTGCCCAGTAGTGGGACAATAATGGGTTGATAACGACTCGAACATTAATTATTATAGAATGTAAATAGCAAAAAAATTTATGCTTTGCTTAATTTCATTTTTTAACATGGAAAATATTTTTCTCAATTCTTTATTTATTAGCACCAGAATAACGTACTTATATTACGTATCTTTAATAATTCATTTAGTAATAATTTAGTAGAATTAAAAATAGAAATACGATTGTAAAAAAAAATGGTTTTTTATAACATTTATATCAGAATATTACTAACCGAAAGAATTACGTTGGTACTCGTACAATCAAGTGTGTTTAATGGCTCGTAGAAAAAGTGTACACAACATTTTTGATGTTACTAAAATTGCCATTCATTTTAATGGGTCCGATTTAGGGTCATGTCTGTTGTAATGATTGATTAAACGCTCTTTGATCTTATCACAGATGGCTTATTTCTGTACTCAACTTTATATGGGAAGCAATAATCTGGAAAAAAGATTACAGGAATATTTTTGTTTCTAATGACGGAGTTTATAAACTTCTGGATTTGATAACGGTAAGTTGAATAAAATTTTACTTTAAGTGAGACTATATTTATAACATTTTGTCAGTTACATATAGTTATGACCCAGTTCTAATTTTAACGTTCCAACTTGGCGTGCAGATTCAAACACCAAGCGTACGTAATCTCGAAGTAATGTTTGCATCGGAAGGACAGTTTTTCTTATATTTTCATTGCCCAATACATTTTATCTCATATTTGGGATAGCGCCATTTTAATTGCTGATATTTCTGCAATCGTTTGCAGTTTAGAAATTACGTTGTAGTGCCTCTGTTTATATTCTAATGGATCATGACACTATAACATCGTTACAAGATTTTTACAGGAGTTTCATTATTTTAGTTATAACCCCACTGAAATGTCTTCCACGAATAGAGCGACGTTTTAAGACGATGTCCGACCAGCGTATTAGGTGCTATTAAACTAGTTCGTTACTGAGCTGCAGCGCAACTGCGGCCTCAATTGGTACTAGAAACCTTTCCCTCTCGCCGCACTTTTACAAAGACTGAGCTTGAACCATTAGTGATTCCAAAAGAAAAAAATGTCATCGAAGTACCTCCCAGTCGGAACATTTCATACAGTAATTTGCATAACTACCAACTTGTCTCATGTATGTACGAGCACAATAATTTATCAATAATGACGAACGTTCAACTCTCAAGAATGCATCCCGCATTATACATGATTGGTTGAGAGCCCTTAGTTATGTCTCGTCTTACTCAATCCGACCATTAGCGATTGTGATAAAGACTCCGAATCGGACGGCAGTCGTGACTTCCTCTTTCATCAGACATTTCAATTTAATACTCTCAATTCGCTGTCCACAACCAAATATGAAGGAACTCTGCACAAAATTGTCTAAATATGTACATAAATATTGTCCGTAAACGGTTTCTGCCATCGCGGTCGCAGTGACTTGAAATGTTTTATGAGTTTAATAAATTACGAAATGATCAGTAATTTCTTCAATCTTTTTTTTTCTTTTTAATATGAATAGAATAGCGAACGAGCATGCAGGCCACCTGATGTTAAGTGGTCACTGCTGTCCATGGACTTCCACATCCAAATTCAAATAGATATCAAGAAGTGCCTGGGAGTTCTATGGTCACAATGCAACGGTTGTGCTTCGGCTTGAAGGAGGTTAGGCAGAGAACACCGGACAAGAGGTATTCCAACTTAGTCCTCATGAGTAGCAACGCATCCACATACGACCTCAGATAGGATTTTCGTCCTAGGTGAGGTTTTATGTGGATGTCCATGGACTGCAGTGACCACTTAACATCAGGTGGCCTGCATGCTCGTTTGCTATTGCTGTACGATAAAAATAAAAGAAGTTTCTGTTGAAAAAATCATTGAAAATGCTTTTATTGCATTCAAGCTACACTAGATTATTTTAATGAAAGTAAACCTAAACATATTCAACACTAAAGACTCAATATCAATTTTAACTCTATAATACAAAGCGTTGCTGAAAAAAATCGTGTTAAAAAGAACTCTGAACGACACGGATACACTATCGGACGAACAGACAGAGACTTGAGTCTCTAAAGTTTCCATTTTGTTATCCATTAAGAAACCCAAAAACCCTTAAAATGGATTGCTAATTGAATAAGCGAAGCTAACAATTCTTATCTTACCCCACAAATATGCTCTATAATTCTACCAGTAGCCAAGGCGGGAAGTATTAAGTGCAGTGAGGCTAATGAGCCGCAGTAGCCAGCGGCGATGTATCGCGGCGGCGCGTAAATCACGCGATCCGTATCGCCAGATGTCGCGCGACATGCACGCGAGCCAGCGACATCGCTCCCGTAGCTCCGCTGACGATAATTGTTCAGTAGCTAGAAAACTAAGCTGCAAAATACCGTTAGTATAGTTCATTTTATAAGTGTAACAAAACGAAGGTTTTAATCGAATACGTAGCTAGTGTATTTATCTTCAACATACCTTAAGTAAAATTAAGTATTTTGCTAAAGGCAACGGAATTTTCATTCAGACTAATTTGGATGATAATTTAAACGTTAAACCTTTCTGTTGTTTAACTATCATTACGTAAAGGTCATTATTATTTGTGATAATGTGCCACTATTTATTTATATACATATGTAGTGATGTGTCTCATTATTTAACTAGCCTTTTCATTTAAGCGGTCCTATTAGTCAGTCTACTTAATATTGTCAGCAAACCAATAAATATTTATTAAAGAATGGTAGTAGAAG
>DWKW01002636.1:0-10815 GCA_018250115.1 Doberes anticus
GCACCCACGACATAGTTTAAATCCTACTGTGGGGCTATGAATTTGAATCGTTATTTATTTATTTATAGGATACCTTGGGTGGGACTTCTATCGATTGTTTAATCATTATGTTCGTAGTAGGGGCGACAGTACATATCACCAGGTGACCTGATCGTTTATTTGTCCTTGTAAATGATAATATGGAGAAATAGATTGGTCGATGTTTCGATATCACAGGAGTATCTAACTGAAGTTCATTTTATTTTGTTACAGGTAAGCATATCGTTTTTATTGCGTTCCGATTAAAGTAAAATTCCGTAAGTATGAATTCAGTATCGAATGAGAGTTACTAATTTTGTCACACACTTGATTAGATTTTTTACATTCAGGACGGTCGTCTAAAGGTCATTCTGTCCTATGGTTCCAAAATAGCGGTTATCCAATTTTTTTAAATTTCACTAAATATTTAACTTTAGTCCAAGATTCCGAAGAAGTGGCTATTTAATATGTATGTTTTATTAAATACATTTTTATTTCCCACGAATCTGATAAAAATTTGTTCAGTAAACGGGCTGTTTTTAAAATCTTCATCGGCGAATATTTACTTTGAGATGCATAAGGTTTTACTTATGAAAAAAAATACACCGAGTTGCGTATTCCGTAGACAGTAATATAATATAAACGCTGTATTTGTTCACATCGCCAAAGCCCCTAAATAACGAAAGCTATCCTAACCGAGTGAGAGACGAATATTGCGCATCTCTACCCTTTTCAACGGATACACACTCGGTGCCTACGCATTGTAGGTGAGCGAACCTCTTTCCCTCACAAAGCCTCCCTTATTATGCTCCTGTGTAGGATATGAGGAAATTGGCTGAATGGCTTTATATGAAAAACTCATGTAATCTTCGTCGGGTGTGGCCTACAATATCCAGCACTTGCCACTTGTACCGCCACTCTGTACGTACGATAAAATTGATGGTGTAGCGGTATTGTCAATATTTATTAAGTTGTTCATTTCATATACAAAGCTTAACACTGAGTTGTTTAAGGATGTGAATTAGATCGTGATGTCTTAATAAGGAATGTGTCAGGAATTATTTATTGTTATGGGAAAGGAGAGTGTATTCGGTGAGTTTTAGAGCGTGAGTACTCGGCGTCTAATAAAGCTCTGAGCTAAAATTCCTGGGAGCGTGTGCGGCGCTCGAGCGCTTGACGAATCACGAATCACGATCGACAGTAGAGCGCCTCCGTACGCGAGTTCGGCATCTCTCACCTGAAACGCTTCAGTGGACATCGTCGCCACACCAGTTATGAAAATTCCGGCACTGGAATTCCTACTCACACTAGAGATTTTCG
This sequence comes from Doberes anticus, assembly GCA_018250115.1. Classification (NCBI taxonomy): domain Eukaryota; kingdom Metazoa; phylum Arthropoda; class Insecta; order Lepidoptera; family Hesperiidae; genus Doberes; species Doberes anticus. Next base: position 1,339 of record DWKW01002636.1, read on the forward strand.
CTGAGCTTTGCGGTTGTCGTCGGGCGGATTTTTAAAAAACGGAGTCTGTTACGTTTATTTCAGTCTGCATTTTATGGAGGCGGGAATGTGCTCCGCTTTGGTTTATTTGTGGGCCGCCTTCCTCATGAAATTGCGCTGTTTCATTGCTTACGAGCCATTTTGAGGTTCTCGTTAGAGTAACATTTTTTATCGTGGAAATGTATAATTTTTTCAAGGAATTGTCAGGGTAGCGTGACGTATCATTGTCTTTCTCCGCTCAACGACCATCGAAAGTGTAATATATTTTTTTGGTATATTTTACAATAACCGTGTCGGGCGGTCAATAGTTCTTGCGAAGTATATCGTAAGTTTTTTAATGGCGATATCTAGTAATAAATGTTTTTGACAGGCAATGTAAAGAAGAAGCCGAATATAAATTTCAAAACCCATCAACCATTAACAATTACAAAAGAAAGGTAAGGAATGAAATGTTTTATTCATTCCGTTAACGAGAAAATTACCGAGAGGGCGGTGGATCGGATTGCAAGGAGGACGCCAATAACCTTTGTCTTTGGGGCGAAGTGTGCCCAATGAACCTTCTATGTACCACAGCAATTAGTACGGATCTCACTTTTGCCTTATATTGTCAATTTCGCACCAGTTCTTAACAGAAACGATGCCGTTTTAAGTTGCAAATGGTTTGCATCAAACAAAATTTAATTAAAAATTAATATTTTATTTTCTGCGTAATGCAACGTATGTGGTTATTTATCGCCGGTAACCAAAAAAGAAGAGTTCTAGAAACTGACGCATTCATGTAATAAGTTCTGGCATAAGGAAAAAGCTTAACAAATTGGCCGACGCTTTTAAATAAATGGAAATGACCCCAACTTGCTTAAACTTCATTGTTTGGCTAAATCTGAGCATCGGATGCGGAACCTCGGGGGCTAATTACGTAAACTTCTTTTGAGCCGACTACTAATTCCGAACGGGCTGTAAAGAGTGATAATTTGCATACTCTAGAATACTCTTTGTCAACAATTAATGTATTAGGGTGGGTGGCTTAGCTTACACACGGAATGCGTACCGCCTTACCAATTCATTTCATTCCCCGTTAATTTTAGAGTATATTCTGAAATTAATTATATCTGACATCACAACATTAGCTCCAGTTGTTCAACACCAGCCTACCGCTACAATAAATACGGGTTACGAGTCAGAGTAAAAGCATCAAGCTTCCGATACTTTCACTTGGCGCCCTTGGACCGTTGTCTGCGCCCGGGTTAGCTTTAACGACGTTTTAAAAGATTTCAACTCTCGCCGACACCGGGAGCTTATCTCGAACGTGCTACTTGCTTGTTACAAAAACCCTTTATTAACTTTACGATGCTTCTAAAGAATAACAGATATAATAAATATATATGCAGGGTTCATTTTATAACGCGGCGGTTTTATGCGGTCGGAAACTTTTTACAATCCTATCACAACCCGAGATTGTTATGTGAAGTTTATTAAAACCAGTTCATATTCCAACTGTTATGACTACAACGTTCGAGATACTTGCATGCAAAATAGTAGTTAAACAACTTACCTTTGTTCCAGTCATTAACGTTAGACAAGACTGTTATCCTTATCGGATAATGGGAGATAAACTAAGGAGAAGGCGCGTATTGTTTCTGTAAGAGATATGTTCAAATAATACTATTTACACATCATTATATTATCTCAAGGCAATATTGCGTTTGTACAATAACACATTAATCAGATTTCGACCGTTTATTCGCATTCACCCAACTTGAACGTTTCGTTGCCAGATGATCGAACGCGGTATCTTGATAATGACGGACGCAAGAAACAATACGCTTATACGCAATACGTTGGAATTACTATTGGAAATTCTTAGTTAGAATTGACCGGCTAATGGTAGCAGGTTTGCGTTTGATGTCTATTGGTACATTATCCGGTGGACAGTTTATTAAGAGATACAAAGCCTTTGCTTGTCCGCTTTCAGTGCTACTGTTTAATTGGTGCGACGAAATGCGTCAGCTCTTTGTGCGCTGTGCATCTGTGAGAGCACTAATCTAATCAATGAACCACGTGCATTTATCTGTAACTCCGCAGTCGAGTGGGCTGAAAACAACGAGGGTTTACCAAAATTCCACGTTACTAAAGCCGTGTCCAACAATTTGGGTTTTTGTAAACTGATATCATTTACGATTACATGCTAAACACCTTTAGTTTTATCGTCATTTATTTCTTATATTATTTTATAATTTAACAGTTCATTTTAAAGAATTTCATACGTTGACTACATTTTTGATACTAAATTCCTTATGCTTCTCTCCTTGGCCCTTTTTCGCTATTTTCCGCACAATTTTAAGGTATGAAATAAGAATTTGCATACAAAAAAAAAAACAGTTGAACATCATTATATTATAGGCATAATTGGCCGAATATTTGTAAGATTTATTCTACAATAACCGATATTTCTTCGTTTCTAAAATACATACACGGGTATTAACCTTCAACGACAAAGACACATCTAGGACATGCTATATGATCCTGAGTTTCTGTCAACCCGTGTCATTGTGACGTCCATTTGTGCACACATTCGCATGTTAAGCGTAAAGGCGTTATGCAACGTGGACAATGCTGTCACGGCAGCTTTGTCGACGCTTTGCAGTGGACGCTGCTGAAATGATTTGTGAGGGCAAAACTGACATAATTCTGCCTTGGATCTGAACTACTGTATTGGAAATTGGTCGGAAATCGGTCGTAAATGTGAAACGAATTAAGATTGAGAGATGCGCACGCACACTCACACATACAAACACCCGTGCTCGTTCAGGTACACACAAAAAATACGAAATGTAATGTGATGTGACTGTGATGTTTTGTTTTCTGACGTTGAAAACAATGGCAATGTCATGTACGGTTGTATAAAAATCCATAGATAAGTTTCGATATTTAAAGGTGAGTAATGCATTAGTTCACAGCGTCTGTTGCAGCATCTATTGCAAAGGTTTTTGCAATTATTTGATGGTGGCAGAGTCTTAGGTCGAAGGCTCGCCTGCGGCACCACCTCTACACCTATTTCTGCTGTAAAACAGCAGTGTGAGTACTGCTGTGTTTCGGTTTGAAGGGTGTAGTTAGGCAGACACTGGACGGGGGGCATTCCAACGTAGTCCTCAGGGGTAGCAACGCATCCACATACGACCTCAGATAGGAGTTTCGTTCTAGTTGAGGTTTTATATGGATGTCCATGGGCTGCAGTGACCACTTAACATCAGGTGGCCTGTATTCTCGTTTGCTATTCTTTTAAGATTAAAAAAAAAATGAATTTGAAAGGGAGACGGAAAACGGGACCTTTCGAAAATCGAATAGACGTTCGTTTTATGATTAAGCACAAAATTATGATGATACAGTACAAAAGAAATTCTTATATATGACTGAACTTCTGTCGTTTGACGCTGACTCTTGCAATACAGAAGAAATTCTTCTAATACATCGAAATTCTGCCGTATGACGCTGACTCTTGAAGTACAAAAGAAATTCTTATAGTTCATTGAACTTTTGTAGTTCGACGTTGATTCTTGCAATACAAAAAAAAATATATTTCACTGAACTGTCGTTCGTCGCTGACTCTTGTTTTACAACAGACGTTCTTGTATTTCACCGAAATTTTGTCGTAAGACGCTGACTCTTGTAGTACAAAAGCAATTCTTATATTACAGTAAAATAAAACTGACGGTTTCCCTAAAAAAGAAGTTCTTATATTTCACTGAATTTGTGCCGTTTGACACTGAAGCTCGCAGTACAAAAGAAATTCTGCTGTTTTACCGGACTTCTGTCGTTGTCCGACACTCTGCCTTATAAAATTTGTCATGAAATGCCAATGTAGCTTGTAACTTTAAAAAAAAAAAACAATATTGCGTTAAAAATATATAGAGAATATATTTTACGTACAAATTCGTTCGCCAATATAAGTTTTATAGACATCTGTTCCAGAGTGAATCTGTTGAGATAGGAACGTTATCATAACTAAAGTCCTCGACGAGAAACCTTTCGAGTCGCTTCGTATTTTATAACATTAGCTACGTAACTATCACTGCTTCGACGTTCCGCTGATGTCGCTTCCAAACGATGGCTGTATAGCGTACACTCCATGCCCTGAAGCCCTAATTACTTTTGACAGTTTAAAAAAAACAAGTTGCATCCGTCATACAATAGTGACAGCGCTTCTTTTTTTTTTTAAATATCAGGGCTTATTCAGTTAAGAGCTGCTGTTACGAGGCTCTGTTTACGAGTGTTTACTCTGCCACAAATGACAAGGAAGGTTATTAACGGTTACCGGTAAGGGGGCGAAAAAAATTATGACGTGAAACAGTAATTTCAAATACTAGTAGTAACTAAGGGGCTGATTTAATTAGTAATGACTCGGCGGTCTGCGCTTTTATATAACTAGATGATGCCCACGGCTTCGTCCCATACGGATACGGATTGAGGGTGATATGGATGGTAATATAACTGATTGTTCAATATTTTTTATTGTGTATAACGTATGTGCAGCGCCATCTGTTTTTTAGATCCTTTATCTTCTACCGTTAAGGCAGCTTTCGAAAGAAACTCATTAGAGTGAACTTTTTTTCGTCGACTTACACACACAGCCTGTGTCCACACTGGAGTTTCATTTTCGAAATTCGATCAACGTTTTAATACCTCCTGGATCTAAACTTACAAACTCTTAACGATATTAGTATAGAACGATCGTCTTTTCAGTACCTTCTGTCGACCTGAGCCGAGGATGAGTCTCGCAAGAGACGCCCTCAGGTCGGTCGCACATTCCATCGTCGCCCTCTTCTCGGGGCGGAGTTGCGTATTCATGTCGAGGCCTTCACGCCCGACGCTGTCTCTCACTCCTATCCCTCCCCCACTCACTTTAAGCCTGGGTGAGCCCTTCCGGTTCCCCACAAAAAACTCGGTGAAGCTGTAATGGCAGATAGGGTCCACAGCATGTGACATTAGAAAAGTCAAATATAACAAGTGTTGCCCCATCTCGATAGTTTATCCTCTTTATGTAGTTTACTGTAGTCTATTTAATATATAATATTGAATGTTGTGTTATCTGTGTAGCGCGCCGCATCGGTCGGTACAAATGAGATGGACTTGAATTTTGAAAATAATTTTGACGTAACTGTTTGAATAGATCGATCGAATGTATATTGGTGTTGCGTATTCGCGTTTTGGCGTTTATAAAAAAGAAAGGAAAGAAAATTATTATACAACGTATATCCACGTAATCCTTCATACGACAATAAATGAAAACACAGGTCCTACTCCTTCCTTGGAACATGTTGCAATAATTAAAAAACACTTAACATGGAATTTGAAAAAAAAATTTTTTTCAAACTACCTTAATAATAAATAATGTAAAAAATAGAACACCATTTGTAAACATCAGTTCACTCACCTTTGATATGAGCGGCAACAGCGCAGTTTACGTATGATGTCAAAATTATCCTTATGTCTTAGGAATAAGGTACGATATGCATTTACTTAATTTAACGAATTTGCGACATTGTAGTTTTATTACGTCTCGATTTATAAATTTTCTGCGACGGGCTAATATTAGATAAAGCGTGTAGAAAATTTGAAAAATGAAAACAAAATCCTGTGCCTAAAGTATTAAACATATTTGATTGAAAATTTGTTTGGAGGCTTGGGAGATTTATTGTCGTATTATAGTATCCACCTGTATAATAACATTTAAACGAAATTTTGCATTTTTTTATTATTAAGATAATGTTTATTTAAAAGTATTAGTACGAGTTCGGGCCGGGACAGTGGTGGATTTAGGTCCGTGAGGCCCGGGCATAGGGCGGCAAAATTTTAAAAGCTGAAAGGTCAAAAATTGTCTTAAATTTAAAATTGTATGGAGTTCAAGTCTGATGAATATGTGAAAAATTGTATGTTTAATTTTTATTTCATTGACTTAAATAAAACAAAAAAAGGGCGCCATTTCGGACGGAGCCTAGGGCGGCATCAATCCTAAATCCGCTTCTGGTCGGAATGTGGTACTACGGCTTTCTGTACGGGTGCTATTGTGACCGCTGCAGCGCCTGTTTTCGCTGTAAAGCAGCTTGAGCATCAGTCAGGCGGAAAAGATGTTTCAGCCACGTACGACCGATACGGTTTCGGTATTTGGGGTTGGATACTGGCAACACAGACTTGATACGGGCATGCTCAATTGAGACTTTCGTGCAATAAAATCGTTTTATAAGTAAATCTCTCGTGTGAACTTAGTTTTTTTTCTCGTAACGATTATTCAAACAGTTACCGATAAACTATTGATTATTATTAACATTCATAATACTTTTAAGTTGTGTTCGCATCTGAATAACGGGGCGTCGATATTTTTTTTTTCTACGAAGCCGTATGGCGTACTATTTTTAAGGAGTTTTAAATTTTATATTGTAGTCAGTGGAATGGTGTGGAATATTTTGAAAGTATAAGGTGTAAAGCATAAAGGAAAGATCGAGATGCAGAGTCAAAAGTATGCAGAAGGTTATGATCCCATGCATTACTCCGGTTGTCTCAGGGCTGCTCGAGGCTAGGTACACGATGTGGTTTGACCATGGTTAAACCTACCATTGGTTTAGTTTAAACTGACAACATTTATATACTGGCAACACAAAAGAAAAGACGTAGGACGAGACACATAGACAATAGACCTTACGCTTACGCGCTGGCGACCTCAGTCAGCCCGTAAATAATCGTGTAAAAAATCACTATTATTGTTTTTAAAAAACTTGAGTAACTTGAAATTTATAACATTTAAAATTACTGATTATGGTAACGTGAGCCTGGATCTAACTTTTAATTATGAAAACTCATAAATTTCATTTATCTGTAAGTAATATTGAAGTTTTTCAACCATGGTCAAACTAACGGAGTCGTCTGGTTTTAGCCTAGCATCGCCCGGAAAGACTGCACTCGCGTAACGAAACTAGTTGCTTAAAATTAGCTTCATCAGTTACCTCAGGTCCCCTAGTACGAGATTTAACTGTTTACGAATAACCGATCAAATTGCTTAACCACATCTACCAGTAGCGCCCCTAGCGCAATCGTCGGGAACTAAATTCGATCTCTTATTAACCTTTGTAAAACAAATTCGTCGATGTATGGAAATGATATTAAATTCGATTTGTTTTTCGTGTACCGTCTAAACTCTTTACTAGGGCCTCTGAACAGTTTCACGTGTATGCATCGTTCTAGAGTATAATAGCATTTATTTGCGTAAATGTGTACATGTACATGTTACAGATTATAAAATATCTCGCATTTGTCTTGTTTTGGCGCGCAAAATAGAGCGCCATTTTCTTGTCAAACCTCCATATTGAATGGTTCACATTAATTTTTCCCGTTTACGCTAAAGAAGCAATTCGGTTTAATAATAATTGAATATGCACATAAATACATACGTAAGGATGTTGGCATAGACGAATTGCGAGGTACATTTGGCAATATGAGCATGCTGTCGTATTCCTTTCCACGAGGTTCATTCGAACACTTCAGTTTTGCACTCGACCGTCAAAAACCCGTTCTGCCATCACATTTTCCGTTTCGTTTTAATTGTATGGGAAAGAAAGAGAGCTAAAATGTAACGTTCGGAAGTCAAATAAGTGCGATTAATCGATTGAATGCAAAATTGTGGTCGCTTTACCGTTGCCAAATGTATAAATTAAACTGCACTCGGGATGCACACCAAAGGTTATGGTGGAACGACTTTAACTTCTCACGACTCAATGCAATGCAGCTTATTTCTATCAAAATATTTCTCTCCATTTCATAAAAATCTCGTGAACAAGAGACGGCGATATCTTTTTTTTTTACTTTAAGGAAGATTGCACGAAAGGAATAAATAATTATGTATTTTTTTCTTTAAAAAAATAACTGTTCCTCATGATACATATGATTTCCAAATTAGAATATTAATGTATAAAATTTGTTTTTGAGCGCTGAATAGTATGCCATTATTTCTGTAAAAAATTCGGTTATCTCTGTACAATAGTTATTATTACTTGTTTGGTCAATGTTGCCATTACAATAAAGTGCATTTTTCTAGTTTTAAGTTTTTCCAATGTCGCTGTAAGTAATCGCGACTGCCTGTACATAATCTCTTGAGAATATTATTAAATAGAACATGTTCATGAAAATTTGTTGTTTTATTTCTTGAACCCTCTGTTACGAGTGGTGGGATCGAGGAAATGGGAACAGAGACGAGGTGTGGAGAATGATAGGACAACAAAGTATTTTTAATATTTAAAAAATACATAACACATTCGCCCAGATTAATTGTAGTCGCCACTAGAATTTGGATTGTCGGCCGAATAGCAACCCGATTGTGAATTTTTAATGTTCCCTTTTCGTTAGTGTGGAGTGTAGGCAGTGTTGCCAACCCCAAGAAACTAAAAAACAACAGCTCGCCAAAAAAAAAACAGGAAAAAACAGTAGGTAAATTAAAAAAGACATTTCATGCAATCTTCATATAATTAAAACAATCACCTACTTTTACTAGTTACCAGTTACAGTCAGAGCGGGACTCATATATTATATTGTTACAACATAATAATTAAAAAACAAAAATTAAAGTAAAATTATTTTCCACGTTCATCCTCAATAATTGTCTCATCTTCAGTATTTTCAGATTCATTTCCCTTTTTAAAATCATACATATTTTTGTTGAATTTCTTCATGTGCTTTTCTGTGGCATCAAATGAGTAGCAATCGGTTATTTCGGATTTAGTGTGTAATACACGTAGCTGTCGATCTTACACTGGGATTCCCTTATGCATAAAAATATGACCGTCAATCACATAGACTACGGTCGGGGAATTACCTCGAATCCTGACAAGAGTAGATACTGCCATCTAGTGTCATTGCGTTTTATTACATAGTGGTTATAAAAATATTTGCTTAGTGTAATAGGTGGCGCTGAACGCTAATTGAAAGACAGTAAAAATTAGGAATGAAACAGAAAACAGGGGCATCAATGTGAAAACAGCTGTTAAAACAGTAGGGTTGGTAACACTGAGTATAGGTGTAGGTATTTTTTTTATATTTAAGAAAGAGGTTGCGAGGTAAGTAATAAAACGAGAATACAATGTTTTTCTAATTGAAAATGAGTCTGCTCTTTTATAAAATAATTATTACGAATACGAGTCCATTATGAATTTATGCTTCAATACCTATTTTTACATAGCAAGCAGACGAGCTAACCGGCGTCCTAGTGTTAAGCTGTCACTGCAGCAAGGCCATCCACATTCAACCTCGATTGGTACCACAATCCTATCTTGATACTCAATAGAAAATTTAACGCCTGTCTTGCAAAGGTGCGTACGGATAACGCGCTCCTGTGTTGCGCGTAGTTGGGTCCACTGTCCACGCGTACATTGGATACGCGTACAGCTCCTGTACGGACCGCCGCGAACCTGTACG
>DWKW01002637.1:0-10815 GCA_018250115.1 Doberes anticus
GGCCTGAGAGTTTTCTAAAATGGTCTCAAAGGAATGTGAAGTCCGCCAATCCGCACTTGGCCAGCGTGGTGGCTTAAACACTCTCATCTGAGGGGAGAGCACGCAACACGCAAGCCACGGTGAGAACACGCAAGCCACGTGAACTTATGTGGCTGTGGACGTCCACATCCAATTTCGAATAGGTCCGAAGTCTTAACTGAGGTCGTACGCGTTGCACTCAAAATTACGAGTACGCGGACGAGTGATCTTCAGTTTAATATCCTATAACGAAGAAGTATGCAATTTATTACATAAGCTAACCATTATTGTTCATGTTCGCGCTAACTTAAAACCATCATATCTTTCAATATTAAAAATTGCTATCTTGAGTACCCGTCATATAATGAAATGTTACGTTCGCCGTCGACATTCGTTTAAACTCATATCTTAGGGCCCTATGCGCTATAGGTTGAAAATTTTGTAAATTAATCGAAAGTAAATTATGATGTAGTAGTTTCAGTCATTATTCGTTAATATTTGATAACACGACAGGTACCTGTAGCGAAAAATCGAAAGAGATTAAATAACTTACTCTAAAAGGTTTAAGAAATTCGTGGTTTATCTTTCACCAGCTTAATTAGATTGGCTGGAAGGCTACTTAGTATTATACTGTTTTTAAGTGCCTAGTTAGGTGACAGCTAAAATCGTTTCCATAAATTTTATCAGATAATTTTATTCATATAAAACACTTTTTTTTCGAATTAGACAACACAACACCATCATAATTCTCCAAACGTTACAGTTAAAAACTGGGAGGATGGAAGAGAAACTGTGATGTGCCGTATAATCCCTTGCAGGGAAGATATTTGCATAGTCGTGGGAGGTAGTCGTGGGAGTCGTGCATATTACAGTACTTTAGAGTACCAGCAATGCTCAAAAGTATCATTCTAGCATATGTAGATGGCATGTACATATGTGTTTGATGAGTCTTATGTTAAGGCTCGTCTGTGGCGGTAGCACTGCAGCACCTATTTCTGCCGTAAAGCAGCAGTGTGAGAACTGCTGTGTTAGGGTTTGAAGAGTGTGGTTAGTCAGAAGATACTGGACATTAGGAATTGCAACTTAGTCCTCAGAAGTGGTAACGTATCCACATACGACCACCTCAGATAGGAATTTCGTCCTAGTTCAAGTTTGATGTGAATGTACATGAGCTGCAGTAACCACTTAACGTCTGGTTGCCTGCATGCTTGTTTGCTATTTCGTTTAAAAATAAAAATTGTATGAGATACATTCGATGCATACAGTGTTACACTAATGAATACTATTGTGTGATTCCGAGCACTGCCTTGGGTGCTCATTAAACATGACAATGGAAGCGTGCTAAAATCAGCATACAATGTGCACAATAACGTTACAAGTACAAAAATATTTGTATTATTTTTTTGTCGTTGAGTTTAGTTTGGTAAGAAGTTATAAAGGCGTGTTGAGAATTACCAGAATATAAAATCGAATTATTCGATTTAATAAAATTGCCGTTGCAAACTTGGAATTGGATTAAATATAAACGAATGCAAGATATTTGATTCTAACGAGCCACTAAAATACAAGGCATATTAAGGCGTGAGGCTTTAATAAGGCAAGCACAATTTTAATCGGAAGACATTGTAAGCTATTTTTATAGCTTCGTTTTGTTTTCCAATGATGAACGAAATTACGGTTTTTTAAATTGATGTTGTTTGCAATGTGAACAACGGTTAATTGGAACACAGTAAAACGTCGGTAAATCACGATACCAAACCTAATATTTGCAATGCTCATTTAGCGATTTCAGGTCAACGATAAACAGTTAATGAAATACATCATTAGTACAGTTTATCGGTTTGCGGTCATTCAGAATTATACCATCATTTGCCGTCCGCGCTTTTCGACAGCAGTCGTTTATAGTCTCTATTATTTTATTTTACTGCTCATGTCGATTTGATAGTGGTGGGGTTTCTTGTCGAGGGCTCGCTACCTATGGTGGCACTGCTGTAGCATCTATTTCTGCCGTAAAGCAACAGTGTAGGCACTGCTATGTTTCGATTTGAAGGGTGTAGTTAGGCAGAAGACATTGGACAGGAGGCATTCCAACTTAGTCCTCAGGAGTAGCAGCGCAGCGAACTAAGTTCTTCTAAAAAAATCTCTACATTAAAATCAGCAACACTCAATTGATGAGGTTGGAAAGTCATACCAATTTGTTTCCACAACAAACGCTTAAACTAACAATAAGCCAATAAGTTCACCTCCTATCTTCTATTTCTATCATTTATGGTGCTTACATCATACATACATAGTCATACATAGTCAGCATGAGTATAGTTAAATTTTGTTCTAAAATACAATTTATGTGAAGTAGTTTTATAACTTTAAATGATTGCATAAGCATTATTTTCTCCTAGCTATTATTCTTTCATGCTTCTTTTATTACGGAACGTTAAATACTTCAAGTGCTATTTAAAATACCATTTTAGTGCTATCGTAAAAAAATCCTAATTCTTTCAAAATCACACATTCAATATCTATTTAGAGATTATCTATTTAGAGGTACCCAAAATGAGCTTTTCATATTAAATTATACCAGTACTCTATACGTTGATATATTCATACTTCATGTTTGCTAATTAAGAGGGCACAATTCGTCGTCAGAAATGCTAACGTCTTGTAAATTATTGATAAGGCTGCCAGAAAGGGTCACCCCTTCAGCTTTACATAGTGTGTAGTTTGCTCAGCTTGTGTAAAAAGGGATAGCCGGAGTGTACAATTTATCAATTTCTGTATATTTTCTTTCTCCGAAGACTCCGACTTTAATAATTTTCATTCGAAAGAAATACCGAAGATGCTAGGCTAAGGCTTGCAAATTTTATTTTATTTTGTCATACTCGTATTATGAATTTCATGTGTTTTAAAGAATAATCAAAGTCATGAAAAATGTTTCTTGATTTAACTTTGCTACCTCTTTCAGCCCTTAAGGGATGAAGTTTTCTTTTTCAAATAATCCCTCCCCAGTACATTTGGGCATCTTATGGTAATCAAAGAAAATTTTCTCCCAATTTAAAATCCCTGTATCCATAGTTTTAGGCTATGCGTCCTCGGTCATTCAGTATAGTTAGTAATACCATAGTAATTTATGAGTATAAATGCATCATCGTCAATACTGGATAAACATGCCTTTGATAACATTGTAGAGAACTCTCAGGTATGCAGGTTTACTCATGATGCTTTTCTTTCTTTCATCGTTAAGCAAGTAATAATAAAGTTCTAATACGCATATTGTTTAAAAAAAATTAGAGGTTCGTGTCGGGATTTGAATTCTGATACATCATAACAGGAAATCGATTCTAAACCACTAGGCTATCACACAATACAATATATGTAAAACAATATTTAAACCTATATTTTATATTAATATACCAGCCCGTGATACTGGTAATTAAATTTTAATTATTCGAAAAAATTGCACCAACATCAATAAGTCATACGTAAAAAGGTGAAATATTCATAAAAATTAATACGATAATAACATAGCAGTTTACAGTTTCGAACTGCAGCTTTATTGTTAAAGCTGTTGTTACTTTAACAGAAAGCTGAAACCGTCTAGATTTCGACGGCAATTGTTTTTGTCGAAGTGCCTCTGTAATTTATGTTTGTCGTCCCTGACGAGTTGGGAGTTCTCTCAATTTACAAAGGAAGTTTGTGGAAGAGACAGGTATTTTTTTTGCAAGTAAACGCTTGCGTTGACTGCATTGTCAGTATCGTCTTGTTGTAGTCTTCGCAAATACATATATATGTACCTAATATTGATAAGTTATGTTACTTAAATAAATTTATTACATTGACATGACTGCTGAAGGATGTTGAAAGATTTTATAGTTAATGTAATACCTTTTGTATTAAGTAGTAACGGTGATAGCCTAGAGGCTAGATAGCGGCCACTCGCTCGCACCTCGAAATTATCAAAGTTGTGTTAAGAAATTTTCAAAGTCGTGTAACATGAGAAAAAAAATTCTTGAGATTTCACTATATTCTCTACACTTGGTAAAGGTGGTGGACTGTAGCTTAACCCTTGTCATATCTGAGAGGAGACCCGTGTCCAGTAATGGGTTGTTGATAGATTTGATGATCAAACGTGATGGCGGTAGAGTCTTATGTCGAAAGGGTCGAAAGGGTGGCGCTCCATATGCGCCGCAGACGACCCTATCCATGAGCTGAAGTAACTACTTAAAATTAGGTGACCTGCATGCTCGTTTGCTATTTTGTTAAAAAAAACATATAGTGTGCTATGCGTTCTAAGTGGAGCTAAGTGGAGTTGTGACTTCAAAGATGACCAGGAATCTGCTGTGCTCTTTTCTGAAGGATATGGTGGTGGTAGAGTCTTAAGTCGAAGGCTTGCCTGCGGCGGCACCACTGCTGCTATTTCTGCCGTAAAGCAGCAGTGTGAGAACCGGTTTGAAGGATGTAGTTAGGCAGATGACACTAGACGGGAGGCGGGACTCTATAACCACCAATTCAAAGTATAATGAACAACTGCTGATAAAAAAGGCATACCTCGCAATACAACGTTAATAATGATGAATTCCATAATGAAAACAGTAGTACATTTTAAAAACTGTTCATTTTGTACTAATTACCAGTATAACACAAAGCTCGACACGCGGTACCGTTTCTGTGATTTGAAACGCTAGGGGACAAAATTCACTCGTGACGTCAACAACCACAATGTTGACTATTCAAACCATTGTGGTTTTATCATTAAAACTTTTGTTAATGTAACAGATACGTATAATGTAGAAGCTTACTAGTGTTGATTAGGAACTGAATAGATAAACATCTGTTGTTATGTTATCATCTCTTTAGTATTTCAAACTGTTAGGAAAATTTCGTAAGAATGTTGATCTTGGCATTGGACAAAATAAGAAAGAATTTACAGAACTTTGTCTGCGTTAGAAATATGTCTTTAATTATAGTGCTCGGGTTGACTGGTAGAAATATTTTTCTAGCGATGAGACCGCTTACTGTCCAAGTACAATTAGGTTTTTTTATAATTCATGATTTCCCAGAAATAGGATTTTCTGTTTATCTTTGGCTGAGGTAAATAAACTTATGCTGGAATGAATGCTCGTTTGTTAGCTACTGTCATTGTTTACTAAACAAACAAACATGAGAATATTAAAGTAAAACAAAACGCAAACAATAAGAGTTCAGTGAGCTTTAACGTTATGAAATTTTTACGTGTTAATTCTTTTTAAAAATATACTGCAAACGTAACTGAAACAATGTAACCTCAAAATCTGCTAATCACGATACAGCAAGATTACAGGCCATTATAGCCAGAGTGACAACGGCCCCAGTGAAATGGCTAATTGCATTGTCCTCGCAATCGTGGCCACGTAATTATACGACACTGTAGAATCTCGGGGTTTTAATAAGCGTAAAAACTCCGGTTCAGCAAAATAGATCCATTAAACGATCTATTTTTCTGACCGTAACATTGTCTTCAAGAAATGTTAAGGTTTATATAAAGTTATCTACTATTTAATTACATAATTGGAACACGAAATTCTCGGTTTCGGTTTATGACTAACTATATAACTATGAGAACTTAAAAATTAAATATATAATTCTTAAATTTAGTTACAATATCAGCAATTTCAGCAAATTCACCATAGATATTTCGATGAAAATCGGATGCGCGGCATGTAGACAAGAGAAGGGTTAAAACTATAGTCTACTACGCTGGCTAACTGCGAATTAGCGGTCCACATAGGTACTTTCATTGACGTCCTAGAGAACTCTCAGGCATGCATGTTTCCTGACGATGTTTTCTTTCACGGTTAAAGCAAGAGAGGATTAATTTTTGATACACTCTTGGAAAAATTAGAGGTCCGTGCTAGGATTCGTACCTCTACCAAGCGGATTCGAAGCCTAAATTTTAACCGAACCCTACCTAGGACTTACTACAAGCTTGTAATTCCGGTATTGAAAGTAGTTACCTCCACACTACTTTTAGTGAAAGCACAAGTTATAATATTAAATTACATAACAAAAATAAAAATTTAATTCCCTGAAGATGGTTAAGGAAATTCGTGGTTTATCTTCCATCGCTTTAATTGGATCGCTCGAGGTACCTCAACGTAATATTTCTTTTATTTTAAACAACCACCAGGGATTGTAGATTGTAAAATGGGAGTTTACTTATAAAGATTAAAATAATTGAAAGCTGTTTTTCATTTATTTATCTATTTGCAAAGGGTCTTTTGAAACAAAAAGCACTTTTAGGTACTTTATACTAACAAGAATAGAGTTAATTATTTGTGCTTTTTAGCCTATAAACAACTACAAACGTTTCAAACGATATGAAAGTAACTTTTAAGGTTATTCATTTTTGCTGAAACACTAGTTTAGAGATATATTTTTTGCTTCGCAACTTGAAAATATTTCGCATAAAGTTCGTAGCGAAGCTCTCGTAAAACTAAAATAACATGTAAAATCTGACTAGCAATAAAATCTTTTAGTATCTGATCCTACATTTCTATGTAGATGAGGGAATATTTATGAAAACATACTCCCGCAGATGTTGAAGTTTTCGGAACTTTAAATTACTTTAATACCATACCCTGGGAAGAAGTCTGTAATACAGACATTCTTCATAGTAAATCAAATTGTTGCCAAGCAAATTTTCAGAGATCCTAACATATTTTTTTGAGGAATGTGATCTTCAATAATGTAAAGTCAACAGTACTGTAATTTAAGTGTTTTTCTTTATGGCTTGTGGTTTAAGTGTCAGCCTTTTATTCCAGTAGGTTAATATTCTATCCTAGCATACATGTATGTACCTCGTTATATTTCACTTGATCTAACGTTGAACGAAAACATCGTGAGATAACCTTCGGCCCTTAAAATTATTCAAAAATCTTACCAAATAAGGTGAATTCTATGGTTAGCTTAGTGGATAATAACTAAAACTGTCTGATCTCTGATGCAAGAGTTGTATAATTATGTTCAATTAATAAGACATTTTTCTACATCACCACAAACCTTTACCAGAAGAAACGATAGATAAATTATTGACTTGAATGGAATGTCTTCTCTAGAAAAGAACCAGCTGTAGCAGCTTTTTTCCAGTAGTTGTCGTGGTCTTCCCAGAATCCTTTAAAAGGCCATTATAGGTCTACGTTTGAACATAATTCGTCAAAAAAACAAGTTACAACGTGACTTAACTAATCTATACGCCGTCTTAGATTTGGAAGGTCAATAAAGATGATTTTTCAATATAAGCATATGCAACTACAACGTCGTGGGTGAGAAAATCTGGTATACCAAATAAATATCACTACAAATCAAACTGACTGATAAATAAGACTGATAAATCGTTACACACTGATGTAGGCAGTGATTTAGGCAGTGTTAGATAATTGACTAATAGGATCCATATTAACTACATACACATAGAAAAAATGTCACAATTAACTCAAAAATACTCATGCCGTGCAATTATCTTCTGTTACCAAATGATCTACAATTTATGGACTCGGACGGAATGTCCTTTATCAAGACGGACAAGTCGGATCAAGTCGCTGTCGCGGAGACAAATCGTTACGCCCTCGAAATTCGTTTGCTCTGAATCGAAGTAAATTTTCCAATAAGATCAATGGCTTGATTTGTACTAGAAAATGTTTTGTGGCGAACATCAGAAAGAACACAAAAGATAATGGAAATATCTTTTGTTCCGTTTCCGAGTGGGTAACTTGGCTAAATCGGTAGATGCTTTAAATTTGTTTTGTTCAAGTTTAAAAAATTATTTGCTTTCACGATTTTTTATGATAAAAGAAAGCTTCGTGCGAGCACATTCCAATTGAATACAAGTCATAACATTTTCTCGTGAAAATAGGAAATTCATTTCATTTTTATAAGTCTTTATTTAACACTAAATATGCAAATGTTTACAATTCCAGTGCACATTAATTCCTAGATATTATAAAAAAAGGTAATTTGATCGCATATTAAACTGGGATAAATAAGAAATTATTGCATTACGTAAATTCGACGTTGCTGAGTGAAATTCCGTTTGTTTGTCTGTGTTTATACTTTCATTAATTTGATGTAGATCATGTTAAAAATACGCATTTATTTTTTATAGTTTTAAGAGACTACATAAACGTAAACTAAACATAACGTAACGCAAAATACAATGCCGTGAAAGACGAATAGCTATCAAATTGAAGTTATTTATCAAAGGATGTGAAGTGTTCGAGCACAGACCGCAAACCAATAATCAGTACTAACGAAGTGCTTATTGGATTGAAGGTGCTCACTGACGATCCAATCGAATATTTTAAGTATGTTTACATTTTCATTAAATTTGATTGATTTGGAGTTGAACAGCTGGAGTATCGTAATGGATAGATGATTACTACTTGCATTTTGTTAAAAAGTAGTTATCTGTGAATAGTTATTTACTATCGGTGGTTGCTAATTACGAGTGTTACACTTGTAACTTTCGGACATCCATATTACAATTGATGCCCTAACTAAAGTTATTAATGACGAATAATATTATATTCTATTATTATAACAGCGTAGTTTTTATTTCTATATTAGTATCAAATTATTTCAATGCTTTTGCCGATTATAATAAAATATCGAATTTCAAAACGAGTTTCATAACCGCTATTTATTTCACTGCTATTACTATATTTGACCTAACCTCAAAATTTTCTTATTCAAACGTGGACGTAAATCACGAACAAAGAACCAAGTTAGATTACTCTAATTAGCAGTAAATCGTACGTTATAGGGTGTCTGAATAATGCAAGGAAGAGGAACTTAATTCCCTCCGTTCGGCCTCCCTACGGACGTTATTGCTCTCCGTTGACTTTGACTTATACATATTTTATTAGAAAGCTACTAACTGAGATATATTGGGCCATTGTGTAATCGATATAAAATTAACTAGTCGGTGTGCGACGGCTCCTTGGTTTATTAAGAACTTAATCTTCTTAATTGCTTTACGTATTATTTCTTCAATGATTACAGAATGGCAAGGTTTCTCTTCTATTTGACAGTGTAAAGTACTTGTACCTACTGATTAACTGGTTAAGTGGTTGTATAGTTTAGATAAAGCCAGTGCCTGTATCTAAACTATAGTTAGTTAATATTAATTAAATAAGTTACTGGATAGTTTGATGGTGGCACAGACTTATGCTCGCCTGCGACCGCAGCACTGCCATAAAGCATCAGTGAGAGTATTGCTGCGTTTTGGTTTGAAGGGTTAAGTTAGGTAGAATATACTGTACAGGAGGCATTATAACTTTGTCCTCAGGAGAAGCAACGCATCCACATTCGAACTCAAATGAGACTTCCGTCCTAGTTGAGGTTAAATGCCTCATTTAATGTCCATGGGCTGCAGTAACAACTTAACATTAGGTGGCGTGCATGCTCGTTTACTCTTTTACAATAAAATTAAGAGAATGAAAATAAAATAGTCTTATTTTACTTTAGATAACTTTTACCTTTTGAAAAACACCCCTTGTGGGATGTTTTTCAATAGGCAACAGGTACCTTGAGGTTCAACGGCGGTTACCTATTAATATTAATCGGCAATAGCGTGCCCAGTAAAGTATAAAAACGGTTATGAAAATATACCTATAATAGTCACTTACGACAGCACTCTGCTTATACATTTCCTAAATTGCTTAAAATACTATTTCTTCGCGGATAGTCTAGAGTAGCGTCTTCTCTGCTATTTGATGGTGTAATATACTTGTTAATTGCTTGAGTTGTTGAACATTTTATATGTGTAACGTATTTGACCATTAATGACACAGACCCAACTTTTGAAAGTCATTCCGACAAGGCTCAACGACATTTAACTGACGATGTTTATTAGAAGTTACATGCCCAGTGTAGTACAAAAACTGTGTACAAAAAATGAAATTTAATGAAGTATGTAATATATAAATGAAACTATCGTTATAGCGGTTGCCCTCGAGCTGTGTAGTTGATACTCGTATATGTATCGTAGACTAGCATTTGGCCTGATCTCACCTTATGTAAAACTAGCTTAGAAGGTGCTTATTAACTACGTTATAAAGTATCTATCATATGTAGAATCTTTCGGGAAACACACACGTATGCAGATAATTCCACTGTTACCTATTCGAATCAATATTTGATGGTTCCAGTTATAATTTGATGCATAAATTAATAAGGTACACCTTACAACTACAAAAATTCTAAACGAACTAAATGAGTCTGTCATTTGCCATCGTATATCTTAATTAGCAAAACTGTTGCAGAACTGTGGAGAAGTGAGAGCAGGGGAAACAGCCGTGTGGATCAAAACTTTCACGTTTGTGTAGCGTTTCAGCTATAAAACTGGAGAAGGTAATGTTTCATTTTGGGTTAAAAGTGTCTTTAGCATTTGTAGCCAGAACCTATGACTAAAGTATTAATTTTGTTTATTTCCTAATACATATTTATTTTTAATATTAATTTACATACATTTTGAGAACGTTTTGAATAATTCTCACGAAGTTATCCGACACTGCTAAAGCAAGTGACAAATAATTTCAAATACAGATATAATTTAGGAATAAGGTTTTCAGATTTGAAACCCGAAATTGAAAACTGAATGATTTCGACCGATGGACCCGACCCATCTTCATATAGTGAACAAAGGCTGACTTTACTTGTATTGAGGTGCAGATCACTAAGCTCATTTATCATCATCATCACCATCAACCCATTATTGTCCCACTGCTGGGCACGGGTCTTCTCTCAGAGATGAGAGAGTTTAGG
>DWKW01002638.1:0-10814 GCA_018250115.1 Doberes anticus
ATAACCTCAGATAGGACTTCCATCCTAGTTGAAGTTTGATGTGGATGTCCATGGGCTGCAGTGACCATTTAACATCAGGTGGCCGGCATTCTCGTTTGCTATTCCGATAGAAAAAAAAGCAACTGTTTCCAGTAGCCAACGACCTCTTAGATCTCACTGACCTCTAAGCTTCAAGTCTAATCTTTTTTTTTTATATTAGCAGAGTAGCAAACGAGCATGGAGACCACCTGATGTTATGTGGTCTCTGCATCCCATGGACATCCACATCTGAGGTTGTGTGTGGATGCGTTGGTACTCCTGAGGACTACGTCGGAATGCCTCCCGTCCAGTGTCGTCCATAGTCTCCCTACTTGACCGTCATTAACCAATCGTCGTTATTAACACAGCAATTGTTTTCAGTGGTCAACTACCAGTGCCCGCGCAACAAGGCGTGCGTGGTGGATCGGGTCAACCGTAACCGCTGCCAATACTGCAGGCTGCAAAAGTGCCTCAAACTGGGGATGAGTCGCGATGGTGAGTACATATTTTTTTTACATGCCGTTTTTTCAATTGTATAAGAGTAGCAAACGCGCATACTGGCCGCATGATGTTAAGTGGTCACTGTAGCCCAAGGACATCCACATCCAACCTCAAATAGCATAGAAGTCCTATGTCAGGTTGTTTGCGGATGCGTTCATGCTCTTGAGGACTAAGTTGGAATGTCTCCTGTCCGGTGTCTGCCTAACCGCACCCTTCAAACCGAAACACAGCAGTGGTCACACTGCTGCATGCTGCTTAACGGCAGAAATAGGTGCAGGCGTGTTCCCGCCGCAGGCGTGCCTTCGACATAAGACTCTCGCACGATCTGAATTTACTCAGTAAAAAAACATTACTTTTTAAACCGTAAAAAAAATGTGGGAAATAATTCACACGGAATATTTCCCACATTTTTCCCCTGACTTAATCTATGCAAAGTCGCTCGTACCAGCAAGTCTACAATAACAAGTTGGGTTCGTAAAATACAAATATGTTTTCAACTATAAAATTTATTAAACAAGTCTTAACCTGGGTTAATAAACATTTTCATGGCAACATTTAAATCGCCCGTAATCACATAACTCGCGGTATGAGGAAGTGAGGTCAACGGCCGCTTATCAGCAATGATAAGGCAATGTTGTGTATACAATCGGAACGGTGATAAATGTTACTGATTGTAAGAAACGAACCTAAAACCGAGGAATTGCTTACAATACGTTGTTAGTATACACAGTTTTGTTTTGTGTATGTGATTCTATGTGTTTTTAGTATTCACTGTGAAAATTGTAACGGATTCGTTTCTGAACGTTGATGACACTTTTGAAAATCTCATTTATATAAACTATTTAGAGGTTTCAGAACACAAAACATTTTTTTTTCATATTGTCTGCATGTTTAGTCGACGATCACGCGAAAACGACTGTATGGTTTTTTTTTTTAATGTAAAAGAATAGCAAACGAGCATGCAGGCCACCTGGTGTTAAGCGGTCACTGCAGCCCATGGACATCCACATCAAACCTCAACTAGGACGAAAGTCCTATCTGAGATCGTATGCATCCAGCGCATCCAGCGTTGCTACTCATGAGGACTAAGTTGGAATGTCTCTTGTCCGGTGTCCCCTGCCTAACCACACCCTTCAGACCGAAACACAGCAGTTCTCACACTGCTGCTTCACGGCAGAAATAGGTGCAGCGGTGGTGCCGCCGCAGGCGAGTCTTTGACATAAGACTACCACCATCCAATCCATCTATCTATGGTTAATTATCATCATCAACCGAATATTGTACCACTGCTGGGCACATCTCTCCTCTCCGAAATGAGAGTGTTTAGACCAAAGTCCATTACGCTGCCCAGTTTGGATTGGCGGACTTCACATGCTTTGAAAACAATATAGAGAACTACCTCTCAAGCGTGCAGGTTTTCTCGCGATTTGATGGTGGTAGAGTGTTATGTCTAAGACTCGCCTGCGTTGCTACTCATGATTACTAAGTTGGAATGCCTCCCGTCCAGCGTCGTCTGCCTAACCTCACCCTTCAAACCGAAACACAGCAATTCTCACAGTGCGGTAGCGCCGCCGCAGGCGAGCATACGACATGATTCTACCACCATCAAATGTTGTGGTTGAGTGGTCACTGATAATTAGTTTTTCCCGGTGTCTTCTGCCTAACTACACCCTTCGAACCGTAAAACAGCAGTTCTCACACTGCTGCTTCTCGGCAGAAGTAGATACAGCGGTGGTGCTACCGCAAGCCCGCCTTCGACATAAGACTCTATCACCATAAAGAATCTACCACCACCATCGTCATAATCTAGTTTTATGGGCTGCAGTGACCACTTAACATTAGGTGGCCTGCATGCTCGTTTACTATGCTGTTTAAAAAAAAATAGAATGTAGTATTTTATATGCTGCCTTCTAAGGCATGAAATTGAGTGAGTGATAGCCTAGTGGTTAAGCATCTCGACCACGCTACATTGAATCGAGGTTCAAATCCCGGCACGCACTTCTGTTTCTCGAAATATTGTCTGTTCATAATTTTCGAAATTCTGTGCATATTATGCCTAATTGAAGGAAAACATCGTCAGGAAACCTGCATGCCTGAGACTTCTCCATAGTGTTCTCGAAGGCATGTGAAGTCCACCAATCCGCATTTGACCAGCGTCGTGGACTAACCTAAACCCTTTCATCTCTAAGAGGAGACCCGTCCCCAGCAGTGGGACAATAATGGGTTGATGATGATGAAAGCAGCAAAATAGAGCTAATAGAGGTAACATTTGTAAATTGTACTCCACGATAAAATATTAATTATTATAAAATACGTTAACAGAATAAATACTGTTATCAATCGCTTCTTCTTTTAAATGTATTTTTCCCTCTGCAGTACATTACACTGTGGAATGCAGTCGCTTAATTAGTATGTCAGTAATGTCTGTATAACTATAGCAAACGTTGCGCTGGTACACGTAATGGACTAGTGATGGGATACTGTCGATATCGATAGTATTTTTTTTAACTAGCAGTGATGCCCGCGACTTCGTCAGTATTATTTTTTACTAGCCGTGATGCCCGTCATAAAAACTAAACTTAGAAGACTATTTCTGAAAAGAATGGACCTGTAGAGAAATTAAATGTATGTTAAAAACATTATGCTGCTTAGCGTAACTCATCAGCCCGTTGTCCCTCTACTGGGCACAGGTTTCCTCTAAGCGTTGAGAGGGTTAAGGTCATAGTTCACCATGCTGGCCTTATGCGGATTGGCGGACTTCACAAGGTTGTATGTGGATGCGTTGCTACTCCAGAGAACTAAGTTGGAATGCCTCCTGTCCAGTGTCTTATGCCTAACCACATCCTTCAAACCGAAACGCAACAGCTCTCACACTGCTGCTACGGCAGAAATAGGGGCTGCGGTGGTGCCGCTGCAGGCTAACCTTCGGCAGCAGGGGGCTGTTCCACTTAGTCGTCCCAAATCAGGTGGTCTACTTTGTACCTTGATGGTGATAGACGGTGATTTAATGTGGTAGAGTCTTATATCGCTGTCGCTTACCACCGTCGCACCAATTGCTGGGAGTTATTATTAGTGGGTTGAGTTAAGTGGTCCTTGCAGCCCATGTACATCCAAGCCTGAGGTTGTGTCGCTACTAATGAGGACTGCGTTGGAATGCTTCCCGTCCAGTGTCATCTGCCTAACTACACACTTCAAACCGAAACACAGCAGTTCTCACACTGCTGCTACGGCAGAGATAGGGACTGCGGTAGTGCCGCCGCATGCGAGCCTTCGACATAAGACTCTGCCACCATCAAAGTTGTAAAAACCTGAACTCCGTTATGTTGACCAGGTCTCTGAGCATGTCCTACTCTGTAACTCGAAGACTCTGTATCACTAGCGCGCAGTAGAGTACGATCACATGCTTCGAACTGTGAAAATAGAAATGCCTGAAAGAGAGAAATCTCGAAGAGACAACGAGAGGAGTGGGCCCAGGTTTGGATCCTAGCATGCAATCAGATTTTTTCGAGAAACTGAATCTTCTTTTCGATGCTGGTTAATCGAGATGAAACCTGTGAAGGCACGTGTAGTTGACAAATACGCGCTTAGCCAGCGTGGTAGACTATGGCCTCGAGAGGGGAGCCATGCCAAGCAGTACGTGAGACATTAAAAGCTTGAGTACCATGATGCTAAAGAGTTAAATATTAAAATTATTTCTTGTGAAAAGATTATTTTAAACAATGAGCTTAAATCCCTTCTTTTTTAAAACAAAAAGTACTACAGCTTACACTCATAACGATTACTAAATAATGAAAAACAAATAACAATATATAATGAAAAAAATCTTTTAAAACTCGCGAACCTATCAAAGAGTCCAAAGACTATCGATTAACTCCATCTATCGGCGACTCCCAACACTATCCATTGTGCAACGTACTCGCAAGGCGTAACCGAACGTGTCTGTGTATGTTTGTGTGTTTTTGTGCATCACGTAACCACTTGCACGCGATCTTACGTAAGGACCAATGATACTGGCACAATATCGAACACTTTATAATATGTTGCGCAAGTTAAAGCATGTTTCAACTCATCTCTAAGCCGCTAACGCTTCACAAGCTGCTTGTACGTGTACATTGCGTTCATTGTTTTACATTCGAGTAGTAGACGAGCAAGCATGCCGCCTGATGCTAAGCCACTGCAGCCCATGGTTAAACTCCATCCTCAAATAGGTGAAAGTTTAGTCTGAAGACGTGGACGACTTACTGGTCCGAGGACTAAGTTGAAATTCTGTCTACAGTATAATACAATACTTAATATACTGAACAACAGAAGGAAAATAAATCAAATTTAACGACAAAAACATGTTTTACAATGCCCATAAACCGCAAAAGATACTTATTTTTTGTACGTATAACATTTTAAACAGAAAATCTATTGTCTACGCAGACTAAGCTATTAACAGGGTTCAGTGTTCCAAAACTAGAAAATCCAGCTAACAACGACCTCCTTTGTTATTCAAACGCAAGCATACTAAAGCTCAAATTACAATGGGCGAGTTCACCAGACTTCACAAAGGCCTATAGACACCATGGAATTAAAAGAACCGAGGATAACCCATACAAATTAAGTGGCCTAACGGAGCGCACGCGCGCGCACCGAAATAGCGACGATTCAATTTAGCCGGGTAACCGCCAACGGGATCGCGCGGTTACGTAGTACTGTAAACGTCAGATACATACGTATAAATATACCCTACGTCAGAGGTACGAGAGTTCGTTGTTCTACTAGGCAGTGTGCCAACGGCCGCTTGTCCCCACGCACACTGCTGTACCCACCGAGGCACCGACAGTCCCTCACCTCTGCCACAGTCCTCTACACGCGACACGCACACTACGACCTCGCGTGTGTCATTGAGGTATTAATTGTTGCTTATTGTGAAGACACATGCCGATAGAGGGTTTTAATGCATTTTTTTTTCTCTTTGCGTGTGGCTGTGTATAAGGTTTGGGAAATAGATAATTTTTATGTAATTTTTTTGAGGTGCTACATAGCGCTCCCTAGCGGACGGTAGCGGTGTGCGGAGCTATTTAGGTAATTACAATAAAATTAAGGTTTATTACATTTTTAACCAGCACATGATATTAAAATTGACATTCCAAAAACATGTTTGGTAAATAACCTTAAATAAATATTGAGTAATTGTAGGTTCTTATATTTGTATTTTATCAAGAAATACAGAAGCTAAATTACATAATTATAAAGTTCAATAAATGGTTTACGATTTTAAATGTTTATTAAAAACCTGTCAGAACTTCTTGGACAGCGGAAGTTAATGTAAAATGATGTAAGTGCTGCCATCTAGTATTAAATAGCGGTATGAATTGTGACACGCATAACGATAATTAATCACATAACTTTCCGGATTAAGAATAATAAAAAACGAGTTATTTGAATAACGTTAAAATCGTACCGTTCCAGTCTTTGATCGCACTGCGCAATATTAACAAGTTGGTTATATAATAAGATTAAATATCACGATAGGTATCCAGGAGCCTTTATTTAAAACCAAGAACACAAATTTCAATTATTACAGAAGATTATCAAACTGTAGAAGATTATGTGGTCCTACAGCCCATTGAAATTCACGTCTAACTTCAAACAGATCCTTTAATATAAAAAAGACGTATTCCAACGATCAGATAGGGCTTTGGACCTATTGAGATTGGATGTGGATGTCTTCAGATCAAGTTTCCTGTATGTTAGTTTGCTAGTCCATGCTAAGTTGGAACGCCGATGCCCTGTATAGTCTGCGTAACCAAAACCACGTTTAAAATAAAAGTTAACTACCTACGCTTCAAATAATTATTTTTAACCTGCCACGTAGAGGTTATTAAAACGTTTAGCTCCAATTACCATTAAGACCACGCGATAATTAGGGATTTCCTGTTATTTTAGTCTTAAGGGAAACACAGAAAACATAATAAACGTACTATATAAGAGTAAAATTATAAATCGTCACAGTACGTCTACGTATTACCGTTTAAACGATATTCTTCTGGATAGTCTGCTTATTTCTTAATATAGCTGATACACATTTTCCGTTAAAGAATGAAAACGTATCTGAATATCTATTACTAACTTACATTTACAAGAAACATCGTCTGCAACATTTTATATGCCCCCATGGGCACGGGTATCAGAGTCATGTATAAGAATTGCGTGAGGTCTGGAGCTTACTCCACGCTGCTCCAATGCGGATTGACGAAGATAAGGGTTAGCCACCAACACTCTGTTGGTCTGTTGCTGGTCTTGCAAACAGCCAAAAGCCTCCGTTAAGGTTTTACGATTCACATCTATAGAAAAGAACTAGCCTTGAAATCAAAATGCCTTTCGATCTAATCAAACGCTTGGGAATATAATAAAATTTACAACAATGGTAATGTTATAGAAATGTCGCGTTATATGACATAACAAAGTTTGAATAGATATCCATTAATAGTTGAACAACGGCATATCTAGCAATCGAACCTCGCTATGCAGATCGTTAGCGTTTTAGAAAATTAAGATCATGAAAGCGTTTGACACTTGACTAGTCTCGGGACCTAGTCTTGGCTAGTCTCAGGTCTAGATTTAATCCCTCCGAAGCGCCGAAGTTAGGCAACGAACTTTTCATCGGGAACTTATTCTTATTGTTTATATTTACAGCCGTGAAGTTCGGCCGCATGTCAAAGAAGCAACGTGAGAAGGTGGAGAGCGAGGTCAGGATCTATCAGGCCCAGATGCGGGCGCAGACTGACGCAGCACCGGATTCGGTGTACGACACACAGCAACAAACGCCCAGCTCAAGCGACCAGTTCCATGGACATTATAATGGGTAAGCGCCATCTGTTGATCGTCAGATTAACTACGACGCTTTCTTTTTTAAATCATTAACATAATAGCAAATGAGCTACGTTGGACTAGCTGATGTTAACTGGTCACTGCAAGCCATGGACATCCGTATTAAATCTCAAAGGACGCATGTCCTATCTGACATCGTACGTGGATGCTTTGGTACTCTCGAGGACTAAGTTGGAATGCCTTCTGTCCAGTGTCTTAAGGCTTACGACACCTGTCAAACCGGAACACGTCAGTTCTCACGTTTCTACTTTACGGCAGAAACGGGTCAACTTAGAGAACAGACTCTACCAACATCGAAATAAAGAAGAAAAAAACGAGATAAATAAACTAAACGAAGTAATGGATCAATATTTCGATAACACCTGAAGTATTTGTATAATTTACCTATTTTGAGACTCCAGATTTCTTACTATGGATATTAGAGGTAAACAATGAAAGCGCCTATAGCATAGCGCCTTAGTTGAATCTCGCTTTATTCTAAGAGTAGACTTGCTTCGTTCTGCACATCAAATCACATCATCATCCAATCTCACGAAAAGAATGGATCTTTGATTTCAGTCATATTTCCGTTCTCTCGTCTTTTGTGTTATTAACAACAAGCCACCTAACGGTGTGATTTCGGCTCAGTTCTGGCCATCCTTCCATACTTCAAAACGACAAAGTTCTTAAAACTTTTCTCGTGAAAATAGATAACCATAAAAAAAAGAAAACCATTTGTTTTAAGTTATTGACAGACATACCTAATATTCGTATTTTAATTATAAAACTCATCATCGGCCATAAAAGTACAAGACACTGCCCAACGCAGGTTGAAACATCTAACTAACTTTACTGTCCTATTACAAGCATTCTTAGTAACACATACATTTGGTTTTTCTCCGTCATACCGTTACTTACACGAAGACCTAACCCTTACCGTTGGTTTCCCATAATTCATTGCATTCAGACATTTATTTGTGTCAGTGATGCATCAGACGCAGTGATTACGGTAACGGGCTGCGACAACCTCGGATGTGTAACGGTAAATGGAAATAGCGCCACCTAGTATCGAGTAGCGGTAATACCGCTTCTCGTAATTGACGGCAGGTGACACTGTTACGATTAGATGAGAAACGGAAAAGTGTTAAGGTTTTTTGCAAGTCGCGTCGTCAACAAGAATTTGATTGATGGTTGATTTGATGTTTTATTGATTTATGGCAACCTGCTTATGTATTTTACTTCCTTAATAAGAAACGAAGAATCTTAGAAATGAGGCGAGCCTTCGACAGACCATCAACTAAAACTCGATATTCGCTATAACACAATACCCGTATGACGCAGTGGTTACCGTGCTGGTCTACTGTGAGAGAGTTTGTTGGTTCGATCCCCAGCCGAGTTGATATTAATTTGAATACTGAATTTATATTCCTGTAGGCTCGCTGTTTGTGTCCATGGTACCCACTAAAGAGGTAATCCTAGTGTGGAGTATGAAGGGTTTTTATTATTATATCTTCTTCAGATACCCCGGCTACAGTTCGCCACTTTCCTCCTACGGCTATAACGGCGCTGGGCCAGCGCTCACGTCCAACATGAGCAGCATTCAGCAGCAACCGCCACAACAGCAGGCCTACGACGTGTCTGCCGACTACGTGGACTCCACCACGGCGTATGAGCCGAAGCAGCCCGCCGGGTTCTTGGATACCGATTTCATTAGCCACGGTTAGTTCTCCTACATCCTTGCAGGTCAATGCAAGCATTGATTGCAAGCAGCCAAACTTGTTGATATCCCACTTTTGAGGCGTGATGCAGTCTTCGGATTTAAAGTTGAGTTTAAATCGAATAGTTGATCTGACTATTGTGGGTGTGGAAATTAAATTTTGTAAGTCAGCTAAACAGGCACAAACCTAATCAAAATTAATATCTACCTATTTTGTGGCATATCAACGAATTGAAGTCATCAAATTGTGGTAGGTACGCACACCTAAAATTTTATGGAAACATCTCTAGAACAGGTCTTATAAAATGTGAAATGAACCTTCATTTCCGGTATGCCACTTTTTTAAATTGTGTATTTGCCTTGAAATTTATTGTAACGAGAGTTTAGATTTAGGAACCGAGACCAAATTTGTCAAAGATAACGAATAAGAGAGTGGCTGTACTAACATAATAAAATCTACTTACAAACTATTAATATTTTCAAACTATTACTACCCTACTAACCGAAATCTTCTGAACTAGACGATCAACAAAAGGGCTCCACCATCGTCCGACCATCTGGCTCAACTTCCACATCAACGGCGACCACTTCAACCACGACCATGCGGCAGACTACGATCGACATCAGCCGATCGCGCTTGACTAACGAATTCGACAGATATGAAGAAAGAATCCAATCGCCAGTGTCAATATCCAGTGGAGTGATCAGCATCAAGCAAGAGATCAAGCCGGAAACTTCAATGGGCGTGGACAATTTAGTCGCCAGCTATGTAGACTCGACCACGTTTCTCCACAGTCCGTCAAATCTACAGCACAGCCCTATGGACATTCAGAATTCAGTTCTCGTGAGTGGACAAAGCTCGGTATCCTTAACGAGCGAGGAGTTAAGCCCGGATGATCTAACATCCAGCAGTGGACATGCAAGACTGATGGATCCATTGAACATGAACATGTCCGGGATGGGGATGGTGAACCCTAACGCGGTTACGAACAGACGCCACCAGGGGTCGAGCCAGAGTGGCTCCAGCAGCGATGACTTGCCCTGTAAGTGGAGTTGATCGCGCTTGGTTACGCCTCTTTTTGTTGATCGTTATTTTTTTCTAGTATTTTTTTTTGCTGTTAATATTAATTTATCATTTGCCGTGAAAGCTACTTTATTATTTTATTTTTTGTTTCATGATCTTTTTGTATATAGATATTATTGTATGTGTTTTGCCTTAGTTTCATAGGATACTCAGTGAATTATTGTTTGTCATACTTTAAAGGCTAAGGCCTCGTCCAATTGCGATGTTGAATTTAACAATGATCAAACTGACAATGAGCCTTGTTCATTATCAGATGAGATCGCGATCCTGGATGCTGATCATGATTGCAGAGCTATGTAATTTTGCTATCATCCCTAAACATTATTTTTAATTTACACTGCTTAGGGAAAAATAAATATAAAACTTGACTTGACACACACTTTATTCGTTTCATCGTGTCAATAATTCTTAGGTTCTTTCTTTCTCAGAGCAATTCCACTTTTTTCCATATGCAAATAATAAAATCGAGTGTCAAACTGAAAAAAAACAAAAAAACTGAAGTTAAATAAACAATAACAAAGCCTAAATTCAATTCGAATTTTCGAACCACATAATAAAACCGTTCAGAAGCGCGCGATTCGAATTGTCAACGACCCACGATTGACACACAGATTAGAGCCCCTCGGCTTGCGAAGG
>DWKW01002639.1:0-10814 GCA_018250115.1 Doberes anticus
TATCTCGAGATAAGTCTTTGGATTATTGAGTCCGTGTGTAGCGTTACCCGCCCCCGCTCCCCTATTACCCCGCAGGCAATATGCCAGTTAAGCGGTCGGCCTATAGGTCCTAATAGCCGCTGGATATGTGGAAGCTGTGTGTCTGAGGATGAGTTTCAGAGACCGAGAAGAACAAATTTATTTGGTATTTTGAGGTAAAGATATCACTACCACGCTTAGGTTTCTTACGCCAATAATATGTTGGAGTTTTTGTGGACTATTCTTAGAGTATTTTATGGCGTATTTGTATTATTTTGTATGACGCTTCTTTAACAGCTGTGATTTATTTAAATTTCGAATCGAAATTATTGTTTTTTTTTTTCACGAATGAAACGAATACCAAATAGTAGTTTATGTAAAAATTTGGATAACACGAGTATTATCTGGTCTGCTAAGATTACTAAGTTCTAGTTTTATTTTATTATTAATTTTTATTATTCTTGATTTAATTTTATTTATTGAAGTATTTATTTGTAAAATGTAAGGAAGAAAAGTTTTAAAGGTTTCATTAATATTGTCATGTAAGCCTGTTGGGGAATATTACAGACATATGAATTGGAATTGGATGTCTTGTGGGTGTCTGGGTGTTTGTGTTCGAGTCTGTCTGTGTGATGTATGTTCATGATGTGACGACAGGGAATCCTACAGTGCAGCTGATGTGAGGCGTAATTTATGTTACACATTTGTTTTATTCTGAATTTTTATAAATTGATAGATTTTTATTTTTTATTGTTATGGTAAGAAAATTATAATTTTCATATTTTAACCCCACATATAACTTTTGAAAAAGGCGCCAACAGAGCTTTCTTTTCGAACCGGCCACACTAGGCCACTTCTGGTCTTGCTCGTTTCCAGGCGACGTTGACCATCACTAATACATTTGCCTGTCCGCAAGGATTATTGTGTAGCAAAAAAATATTATTGGGAAACTTACAAATATTCATATACAGTAAATGTATCAGTTTGATTTATGATTCAAGAAGAAATATAATAATTATGTTTCCCACTATGCTACCTAATCGATGAGGGTAGTTATTTTTACAATTTAAATCGATGTCATTTATTCTGGTCTGTGTATCGAGTCTGTCTGACATACACATTCGTACATTTGTTTTATACACAGTAAAATAATAATAATAAAAGAAAAAAACTGCGTACGCGTTTGTAGATATTTTGTTTTTTTTCTCATATTGTGTTCTTTTTCATCTCTTGTATATTGGACCATTTATAATAAGTATATGATAACCTCGTATTAGTTTTAAGATTTTATGCTAAACATATTATGGATGTCGTACTTCTTTTATAATTTATACCGTTTTTATTTGTGGCCAGCATTTCAGCTTATTTTCTTCTACTTCCTTATTTCTCTAATTCGAAACAATCGTTATCGGAATTTCGGTTACATAATTTTTCATACCGCCTTCCACTCACTTTACGTGTTAGGCATGTAATTTACATGTGCGTAATCAGTAAGAGTCCTCCTTCGCGAATTTGTCGCGTTCGGATTTAGAATAAAAACAAAGGTTTTAGTTAATTTAGTTCTGAGGAGTAGCAACACATTCACATACGACGAAGGACTTCCGTCCTAGTTGAGGTTTGATGTGGATGTCCATGGGCTGCAGTGAGCTTAACATCAAGTGGTCAGCAAGCTCGTTTGCTATTCTATTGTCTGCTATTGCCTTTGTCCGTAGGACCATGTTATCCTAATGTTATGTGGTGCATAAACTACGTCACACCAAATTAAATAAAATTCGACATAAAGTTTCTGGCTTGATACATCTGCACCAAACCGCACTTGGCCGAGTTAAGTTTTAGGCATCTTGTTAATAGCTAGATGATTGAAGTTAACTAGCTAGTTTCGGGGACTGCGCCCTAAAATTCATCAATTCCGAGTCCTCTGTCCACCGTGTGACCGGGCCTAATCGCGCTAGTCTTTCTGCGTGGTTGTTCGTTTAAAAGTAAAAGTCATAGTGCCGGTGTTATAAGTATGTTTTTCAGTGTTTTATGTTGATTTTCAAAGGAAATCCGTACTTGTGTAAATTCGTTTGTAATGTTTCCTGTTGTCATGTATTGCCTTCTCTCGTTCGGATACTACGAAAAGACGAAGAAATAAAAAAAATCCTTAAATTTATTTTAAATGAATTCCGATTACGAATGTTCGTTTTTTTTTTTTAAGAATTTGTTTTTTTTTTTGAGTATGTGTTTTTTTTTCTTGAGTGGTGAAGGTTAGCTAACCCATGACCATTGAGTGTTTGTTTCATTGTATTTACTACTAACTCGCGAGTACTTTGTTTCGTTACTAACTTTTAAAGGTAAGAGCCTTGATTTATTGCTTTTTTTATGTAGCACGATAACACGGAATGCACTTTGATGGGCGTTCGATTCTGATAGTAAGCATGTATTTCTATGAAATCACCGTAAGATCTCTATAAAGGGTAATATTTATAATAACTATTTTAATACTAAAGAAAATATTTCGCCGGTAACTAATATTTTATGACTGCAAATATCTATTCTGCTGGACTGTTTCCGCGCATAACATAACCTTAATTTAATAACCTATAAACGTAAATAGGTCTTTCGGTAATTTGATGTCTGCTTTTATCTGTTCTGATAATGTCTTGTTTGATTGCTGTGCCAGTAATTAAATTATTTATCACACGTTTGTGGTCAGTGTTACAGGACTGATCAATTGATTAATAATGAAATTGATTAGATGGTCAAATTAATTGATTAATAATGAAATTGATTAGATGGTAAAATTATTTTATTGGCGACATTGTGCACAAATGATAAGTACCTAAGTTCGGATAACATTTGACTTGAAAGTGTAACGAGGCAATATCAATGTATTTTTTGAAAAAATAATTTATCGAAATTTTAGTGGTACCTGAATACAAAACACGTTTTTTTAGGATTTTTGTCTGTTTGTATGTTCGAATGTTTGTTCGTTAATCACGCGAAAGCTACTAAAATCTAAAGTTTTTATTTTAACTGAGTAGCAACGAGTATGCGGGTCACTGGATGTTAAGTGGTCATTGCAGCCTATAAGATATCAATACCTTACCTCAAATTGTACCGAAGTGCTCTCTAAGGTCATGCGTTGCTACTCCTGAAGACTAAGTTAGAAAGCCTCTTATCCAGGATATTTTACCAAGTTTAAAATCATATAGTTTGACTTAAATAATGTAATGGGGATAAACAAGTTCGGTCCAGTAGAACAAGAAATCAACTGAACGTCTGACGTTTTTCACTCGTATGCAGTCGTAAGTCTTCTTAGTAAACGAAGCTTACTGACGGTATCAAACAACGGATTGAATTTTGTCGCCCTTCTATTAAAAAGATATAATTAACTGGCATTAAAATAACGAGTATATCTATTAAGTCCTACAGATATTTATATTTCGTAAACGGACGAATATAGCTTAGATAAATCATACCTACTCTTATTTTATATCGTGTTCTTTTATTGCATCAATTGGTTTATGTTGCGCATATGTTGCTACGATGCACTGCACAGAAATACGATCCCTTTACAACCGGTCACGCGAATTTTTTGAAATCCGATTTAAACCATCTTTTTTTAATGGTCTTGGAATAAAAATATACTTATAAAAATAGAAAAAAGAAAATCATTTGAATTTTGAAAAACAAGTTGCGCAATCGCTTCGAGCCGGTTGTGAAGGGTTACTTTACTCTGATTTATTGCACACCGAAATATGTACGCGACGGTTGCTGTAAATGTAAGCTTATTTTTAAATTTACTTATTAAATATCGAACAACGAAATTGAATTTTGATAAAAGGTATAATATCTGTATTCATTAATCTGTGGACGGAAGATCTGCAAGGAAGCTATTAAATTCAAATAGAAACGCAAGATATATCTTTAAGATCGCCGCGTGAGAGCTTCACTGGACCGATGAGGCTGTCGAGGACAACAGGCAAAGCTGAAATTTGTAAAAAATAAAATAAAATAAAAATCGCAGAAAAGGCAATAGTGTTGCGTACGTTTTAGTGGTAGCTGTGTTTTGAACGTTTGAACCGTGAGGCAGGTGGTATATTGATGTTGCAGGATCGCCGATGAACCGCCAGAAGCTGGCCAATCAGATGCTGCGCGGCAGGGAGGTGGGCGTGGCCGAGACCTCACTCACCAGAGTAAGAGACGGAATGAGATTCAGGCGGTATAACTTTGACACGTTTCTCGCGTGAGCTTGGGACGAGCGAGACTGGACTTTGTTTGCATTCGCGTTTCGACACTACGTTAAAATCGTTTGAGATCGATCGTGTTTTGTGTAAACCTGTTTTTCTATGATTTATTATTGTTTTCATCGTTTTCCCTATAGTTTGCTGAATTTGAATTTTGTCGCCGATACGTCGAACCGAACGGTTGTTGCGTGTCGCTCTCGACTATGATACTCGACGAAAATTCGCGTAAGGACTTCATTGTTGCATTAGTGGTGTTACTATTAGAGGGGTGTAGAATCAAAGACAGCGATATAAAAAAAAACCTGTAATATGGAAATTATGTTCCACAGTTTTGTAGAACGACGCTTTTGATTCTGATGACAATTTTTGAATATAATTTTAGTGGAGATTCATCTGGAATCGACGCTCAATGATTGCATTCATCCGTCATAAGAACGATGAAGATTTTTTTCAATATCTAAAAGTCAGTTTGCGACCTTTGTATGCATTTAGCTGGTTTTGATTTTACGACCTTTAGTAAGTCGGGTGACGCGGAATATCGATTGCGACACGCGACTTTCGTTTTGAAAGCATCGTGAAGTGCATAGTTCAATCTCGTTTCGATAACTAATATTACGGTTTTCCCGGTACTGGTCTGGCTGTTCTGTCCGGAGATCTTGTATGTGCCTAACTACAAAGACCGTACAATACGTTCTGCGAACTGAGAGTCTAGCGCTGGTGTAGGATAGCTAAGGTCATTGTTAACTTAAATGAATCCCATCCAAGCGACATGCCACGGGGCCGTTGAAATTACGGAGGCAAACTTTCAACGAATTTAGAGCACCCTCCCCCCAATCCCTTCCCCGGTGTCCCCTACCGACTCGACAGATGAATAGATTCATGATAGGTTAACATAAATTAACTTATATAATAACTTTTATATAATAAACTTATATATAGCATAACTTAATTGAAGTGGTGTTACTAATTTAAAATATGAATTTTGCTTCGAGAACACTTTAATTAGCTCGTGACTTCTTTATCTAAAGTAATTTTTAATTACGCGATTTTTACTATTGCCTCCGCTCCCTTTGTCAGCAAAAATATGAATCTCCCTCTTAGCTTGATTACGTAACACCTTACCTAATTACCTCAATCTGAAGATGGAAAAAATTTTACTCGTACCAAATTCTTTAAGAACCGATTATCATATTAAATATTAAGAAAAAATGTTAAAGGCTATCGATATAATCGGGAAAAAATTACATGTGCGCATGATTCGATATAAAATCGATTTTAATTCGTACGAAGATAATCGTTCTCAATCTGTACCAATTTCATTGAGTGATTTAGAACCAGACATCTTGTTACCTAATATGTATTCATCCACCCTTGTTTTGAAAGTCCTTTCCTGTCCATAGACTTTTATATTTAAAAAAAATTACTTTTTAACTATAGTGGATCAGACTTTAAGAAAACTCGTTTATGATAGCGATCCTTGTAAGCTCCATTTTGGTATACATCGATAAATTATAAAACTGTCATATTGACGTGGTCACCATCCCAGTCTGTCATTCAGAGGGATCGATTACCAGCGGGGCAGAAGTCTAAATATTAGTTTAGACGCTGTTTCCGGTCTGGGTGTGTTTGTATGCTTCCAAGGTACCTGTGACGCACGCAATTTTAATATTAGGCTAGGAGTGTGAGCCTTTTCTCATATATGAGGGGTGAAGGTGGGGTACAATCAAAAAGAGCTATATCAAAAAAAAAAAATCCTGTAACATGGAAATTATGTTCCACAGCTTTGGAGAAAGATGGTTTTGGTTCTGATAGAAATTTTAATCACGATTTTAGCTGGAATCGATGCTTAATGATTGCATTCATCCGTCATAAGAACGATGAAGATATTTTCAATATTTAAAAGTCAATTTGTAGCCGGTATGGATTTAGCTGGTTTTGATGCTACACCTCTCATATATTAATCATACGTGTCCTTGCAAATCCTATCACCAAGCTAGACGATTATGTCGCATTAAGAGCGTTTCACACTACCGAACAATCTCGAATATTCGATTAACAAGTGTAGAACGCTTTACCTATTCGATAGTAGCTGTAACGCCTAATTTGGAATGTGGTTCTCCTTTAAATCAAACTTTAATGTAAAGGTGATTCGTAACCTGTGACATAATACGCTTCTGTCCTCGGAAGTTTTCTAGGCTGTGACAGTGTGTAACAGTGATAATACGATATGCAGTCGAGCCCTTGATCGATCACTTGACTCTTGATTGGCTACTTTACCAAGCTGACCTACGTCTGTCTGGATTTATGTCAAAAAAAAATAAAAGGGTAAAAACAAGGAAAATATTTTAAAACCCAGCAGTTCTCACATTGCTGCAAGCAACGGTGGTGCCACCACAGACTAGCTTAGCGTAATATTTATTAAAAAAAAAAAAATCTGTGAAAGATAAAATTACTTAAACTTTATATTCATCTTAAATGGCACGGAAGTCCTATTATGTCGCATGTTACGACTCCTCTGAAGGGTTCGGATTTAACCGCTAGAAGGTTAAGGGACGATCACGTTTTTTTTTCTATCGACCTTTTCGAAATGCATGTTTAACTTTGCGTTCTGTGTACATATGTATTATTAGACGAGTCAATTGGCTGCGGTCATTCCTATTTCATTCGAATTTAGAGTTTTTTTTTTGTTTGATTGTTTGTTTGTTTTAGTTTTTTTTTTCTCTTCTCTCAATCTACTTCTCTTACGGACGTTTACGTGCGCGTGTACACGGTAACACTGCCTATTCATGTTCGTGCACTCGAAGTACTTATCGTGAATGTAAATCCAGTACTTAACTCACGATCGTGTACTTATTATTACTTTTCGAAAATTACCATTTATACTTGTTATTATCATGTAGAATCTTAAGGCGGTGGGTAGCGTTATTGTACAGATGCGATGTTACACGGCCGCCGTTTAATAATGAAAGCTTAGGGTCTTCATTGCAAGGAGGACGTCGTTGTCATTATAAAGTGCACGTCGACGCAAACGTAGGCGCAACGTGCGTGTACGTTCGTATCGACGGGATATAGCTGCAGGTAGATAGAGACCCGTGGCGCTGTTATTAACATTCCGGTCTGCTTTTCGGTGGGTCCCGGGTGCGATTCCCGGGTGGGCAGGGATTCGAATCGTGAATTCCGATCTCTGCTACCGGTCTGGGTTTTTGTTGTTGTCTCTGCGTGTGTCCGCAGCACCCACGGTACAGGGAGTCCTAGTGTGGAGCTGTGGGCGTGGAGCGTTTTTCTTATTAGGATTCTTGTTCATTTCGATTTGGTACCGTGACTGGTGGACTCCTTACAGTAAAGACCTTAATACTTATAGCACAAGGCTTTAATTCCAATGGTAAATATTAGTTAATGCAATTTTGTTAATGTGAAGCGCCGTCGCGGTGCGGTAGACGCATGATTAATGTGTAGTATTCCTTTTTATTTTATTATTAATTAAAATAAATTATGAACTTGTCTATTATAACAATGGCATATTTATTGCGTGCTTGATGTGAAAACGAGATGTTTGTCGTCTTTATTGACTTAATTATTTTTTTCTATAGAGATATTGACTTACTCATTCGTTTTGTAGAAGAAAAAAAATTATAATAAATACAGATGTATTTATACAATTAAAGAGTTATTATTGTAAAGAAATACTATTTAACATTTAACAAAAATAATCTTTGATGTATGTTACATGTGTACTGACCAGGCGCGGTTCTAAGGAGGGGTGGGGGTCATGACCCCCCCCCCAATTGTTATTGTCAAATTGCAAAATATTAAAAAAAAATTGTCATTTTACGAAGATTAAAAAAAATATCAACAGCCTACTTAAATTATCTAAATAATTAAATCGAAAATATGTATTTATAACAATTTTGAATAAATCGCGCTTTGAAATTTAATTTACTCGACATAGCTTATTATTAGTATGACCCGCCCCCAAAATTTTACGTTGCGACCGTTTAGGGATTTTTTTTTGATACGGGTAAGTCAATTTCTTTGTTTATTGTGTTTTAGCGTTTCGCAATATATGAAATATATCTAACAATCGTGAATGTGATTATTGCCTATCCGGGAAGTTTCAAATCCGGCGGCGAACGACTGCACGGGCAGTGTGACAATAACTGATATACATCGATTACTGGCCATCGCGTGTATGGATTGCAATCCGGTCTCATTTACAATCCGGCCGGGTCCGACCGGATTTTCAACAATCCGGCCGGATTCGGATGGATCTACTCAATTTTGTTATTCAAGCAATAGCGGCGTTATTTTGCCAAAATATGCAATCACCGGAATCGGTGCCGGATTGATGCCGGATTTTCGGTTTACCGGATCCGGTTTTCCGGTTTGCAATCCCCAATCGCGTATAACATGTACGGTTGCAGACGAGGGTTTGTTTCTCATTGCAATAATCACATTTCCGTCAGCGAATATGACTTCGATACGCTGCGTAGGATTAGCGTGCACACTGTATTATTATTGTTTTATTATTTCGTTCTCCTAATTCTAATCCACTGTACGTTCGACTAACAAAATGGGATACCGGAGAAATGTCGACGACGGGCCACTAACAGCGGTGTTGGTAAACATATCTCCCGATTGGTTTTCGAGGCGAATATCTCATTAAGGGAAATGATATTTTTACAGGTACGCCTATAAAGCCCAAAGGAATTAAGAAAATGTTATCTTTTTTTTTTTCTGTTTTCTAACTTTTTTTTATTAATAGTATTTGAAATAGATTCGGACAAATATTCTTTGTGAATTTCAACTGTGTATTATTTTAATTGTAATCTTGTATTTTTATAGAGATTTCCTGTTTAACGATTAGGTTCGTATGTTCCTATTACGTGTATAGAATGCCTTATTTAAATGGACGTGTGTTAGTGAAATTCGTATTCATGGCTTGTAATAGATTTTAATAATTGAATAATAATAATAATACAAATTCCGGAATCTCCTACTTCAAATAGTACTTAATCGATGGGAAATTGAAATATAATTCAAGGGTTTAGGGTCAGATGTATGTACCAAATTACAGCTTATATTATTATAGAAATAAATTGCGTTTTTTAATTATTTATTTTTGTTTCATTTTTAGTTGTAGAGCACCTTTGCATGGTAAAGCGCTGTGTTGCCAGGTAAGCATTTTATCGCTGCATGGTTGGGCCGTTTTGAAAGTTGTAAATGTCGCTAATCATATCACAATGTTGCTTATTACAAACGATTTGCAATTTGTTATAAACACTGCATGTCGCACATTTTTGTCGTTCAGCACAATTTAACGAATCATTTCGAAATCTAAACGATGTATGGTTGTAAAAACAACAGTATTGGCTTTGTTTATTATTGTTTTTTTAAATTTATTTCGGTGAAATAATAAGCACTACGAATTTGTGCAATCAAAAGCAATTAATATTCACTGTGTATTACGTAAGTAAATAATATTTAAGTGCAAATTAAAGTTGTGTACGGAGTGAACGTATTATTCAAATTAGGAATAAATAAAAAACAGTTATTTTTTATTCCTTCTAAAAAGGAAATACAGAAAATTAAAGTAATTATAAGGGTTACCTGTTTGATCATTTAATTGATTGTCGAAGAAAATTTTGTAATTGCTTAATGTGACTGGAAGTTCTGAAAATAAAGTAAATATTTAGTTTTTTTTTCATATAGTAATTTAACTGAACGATTGATAAAACAATGTCTTATGTATATATTTTATGACGCAATTGTCAACTTGCCGGTCGGCTATTCAAATGGTTCTGGGTTCGACTCCCAGTAGAGCAGAAATTTGAGTGATGTATTCAGATTTGTGTTCCTGGTCTGGGTGTATGTTTCTTGTCTTCGTATGTGTCCATGACAGCCACAACACAGGGAAGCCCAGTGGGGCTATGAGTGTGAAACGTTATTTATTAATTAATATTATATGATTGACATTTGAAGAGTTTTCTCGTATAGTATTGCTTTAAGTGCCAATAATTGGATAGTTTAATAAAATGTTCTACAAATTATAAAATAAAGAAAAGAAAATGTTGTCTACACATACATAACTTATTGAGTCTGATTTAAAACAGACTGAAATACGAGTTGTACATTGAATGACGTATATGAATGATCAATGGTCCAATATACATATAACAGTATGAAAATTTAAAATGAATAACCCAATCTTTCTTTTGCTTATAAAGGAGCTTCTCAGTGCAAATCAGAGCGATGTAAGAATAAATTTTTTAATACAGTAATAGTGTTAAACTTCAAGTTATTCACATAAGTAGAAACACACGCAGTAGTTGTTATCAACCTCTAGAACATTGCCTAAACGCAACCGCAACTTATAAGCAGTAAATTAGAATTCGAATAGAAATAAGTAAGAGCAGTGATGACCTAGTGGTTGAGAAACCCGATCTGGTTCTATGGTTCGAGGCTTCACACTTACGATTTTCCAAAGGTATTTTATAATAATAATATTTTCTAAAAGTACCGTCATAATCATCAACTCATTATCGTCACACTGCTGGGCACGGGTCTTCT
>DWKW01002640.1:0-10813 GCA_018250115.1 Doberes anticus
AGGAGTAGCAACGCATCCACACACAACCTCAGGTGTGGATGTCCATGGGCTGCACAGACCACTTAACATCAGGTGGCATGCATGCTCGTTTGCCATTCTATTATTATATTAAAAAAAAAAAATAGCAGCATTGTGATAACTGCTGTTACGGTTTGAAGGGTGTAGAAGTTGGGTGTGTGTGTGAAGTGTAGAAGTTAGACAGCAGACACTGGACAGGAGGCATTCCTACTTAGTCCTCAAGAGTATCAATGCAACCATATATAATCTCAGATAGGACTTCTGTCCTAGTTGAAGTTTGATGTGGATGTCCATGGGCTGTAGTGACCACTTAATATCCTGATATTACCGGCTACCTGTAGCCTGCATGCTTTTTTAATATAAAAAAGGGTATGT
Organism: Doberes anticus; assembly: GCA_018250115.1. Classification (NCBI taxonomy): domain Eukaryota; kingdom Metazoa; phylum Arthropoda; class Insecta; order Lepidoptera; family Hesperiidae; genus Doberes; species Doberes anticus. Next base: position 394 of record DWKW01002640.1, read on the forward strand.
TTGCATATTACCTTCACATTCGTTTTTTGTGTATATTACCATCACATCAATGTTCTAATGGACATACCATCAAAAAAAAAATGCTGTTTGGATTTCACCATCTTTTTCTGTGTGTAAATTGTACTGAGGTATATTAACTCACATGACTATGAAATAATGTAGTCAACATTCCAGGCATTAAACACATAGGTACAGTAGAAGCCAGGTAGCCATACTGGCCCAGCTTAAACCGTATGCGGAAATGTTTGTTTATTATTAGACCACACATTGCATTTATGCTTCCTAAAATCAGGGGACCATAGCGTAGTGCCCATCTGGAAGAAGATTTTTGTTTGTTAAAACCTGCCAGGACCTTAAAAGGAAGTAGAATGCAGTATGTAACAACAATCTATCTGGTTAAGTATCAACTGATTCGAGTATCAGAAAAATCTATACATGTATAGAGACAGCCAATGTCCTTAACCAATCTAATTTTATTGATATCTGAAGGGAACTGAGCTTATGATAATTATTTTTTATTTATTTACCCTTCATTTACCCTTTACAATAGGCAAACTTAATGCCTAGTGGCATTCTCTGTCAGTCAAACTTTGAAGACTGTGATATATTTGCAGTGGGCATCATAAAAATAAGCAAATATTCGAGAAAAAAGACAAACAAAAAGAATATCATAAATATAAGTTATATAAATACATATACCTTAGGTATTATATACCGATTAAATTGTTATACATCTTCTGATATTCATGAAGTTAACGTATTTTAAAAGTCGTAAACTCGAATCCGAGTCGCGGCAGAGTACGGGTTAAGTACAGGTAAAATTCAGTGCACAGTTCTTATAGTAAATACCCACGCCGGCATGTAAATAACCGCATTATTTTTATTATTTACATTCCACATTCAATACCTACGTTTGTGATAATGAATCCCATTCATCCACAATATTCCAAATATAAACCGCTGCTTCGCTTTCGTTAGCAAATGCGACCGCATCCTCTGGAACATTAGACGATCTGCTAAAAGCCATGATTGATATTTTACTATGGCTAAACTTCTTAACGAGAAAAGTCGAGCGTAATTTATTTCATGATATAGCTAAAATTGCAAATAAAAATATGATTTTATTTTCATGAAGAAGTCATTTTAGGTTAGAAATGTTACAGAAAATTGATTTGATATATTTCACAGCTGATGTTGTCACTTTTGTGACAGGGTCGGATGAGGAGAAATTGAATTTTTGATACATCAAAAAGACAGCTGTCACATTATATACAGAACCACAAAATTAATTAGAGTTTTTGTCTATAGTTTGTGTGATGCATACCTTAGACTGATTTAAGAATGTCAATTATAGGGGTAGTTTATCACTATTTGGTTCATGATGGTATTATGAAACCATATTATTCTGCATCAAATCACACAGCCATTATCAAATACTCGCAGCAATTTTTTTTTATGTAATTGTCTATAAACGGATTAATTACTCCACTTTTTTGAGCCTTTACTCTAAAAGAAGAAGTTTTTCTTATAACTTTCTTAATTTTTCCTTTTGATAAACATATTATACTTGTTTATTTCATAAAGGTAGCAAACCACGATCTTAAAAAGTGAATGCAGCTCATCCAACCTCAAAAAACCAAAGTCCTATCTCAGTGTGTGGATACGTTACTACTCCCGAGAACTAACTTTGAAATGTTGGAATGCCTCCTGCCCAATGTAATCTGCCTACCTGCCTCTTCAAACGGAAACACAGTAGTGTTCACAGCTGCTCTACGGCAGAAATAAGGGCAACTGCGATGCTGCCGCAGCCGAGCCGTCGCGCGTCGTCGACAAGCTAACACCATCACAATTGCTGGTTGTTACGTTTTATTGTAATAGCTATTTAATAATAATAAATTATGAAAAAGGAGAAATGAGTGAAAATTCGTTTGAGTTTTGTCATGAAAAATAATTTCTTTATTCTGAGTGTCAAATAACAAGTTATAAATAAAAAACTACAAAAATGTATTTGTGCAGTTTTTCGAATTGTACTATGCGTAAAAAGTTTCTACTAAATTGATAAGATGACTAGAAAATACAGTTAAATTCAAAAATAATTTATGTTATGTAAGTTAGATGTTTATAAATAATATTTTTTTATTCTCGCAGATGAAATCGACATTAAAATTATGTACGAAGTAAGAAATAAATCTTATTTATAACGCTGTTTATACGATTCGTCCGACACAACACATAAAGTACAGAACACACAATATAATTACACAAGCATTATCTTATTTTCCCAAACGACAGGTCAGTACCACAACTACAATAAGTTCGCACAGACTCAAAAAATAAAATAATACTTGGAATATTATGATAATGCTCTAACAATAGGATTTATTTCTTACTTTTTAGTAAGTATAGTTATATATAATATTAATTATAATTATATAAGGCCATAAACATCAAAGTTATGCGGTAACATAAATAAATAAAATTCATGTGGGATTGTTCTCTCTTTTCCTCTTTTTAGTCGGTAAAAATATATAATACTGTGTAACATACGAACTGTGAACCAATGGTTGAAGTCGATTGAGAAATTCGTATCGATATTACACGCTTCTATATTCTAATTATAATAAATAATCGACAATATACTTCTTACTACTATTCACATTAAAACTATTTTAACATCATAAATCTAATTTCTATTTCGTATCACACTCAAGGCACTGTCAATTCGTACACAAGTTGGATAAATGCATAATAAATATTTTCTCTATTCTCATGATAACCTAAATACTTAATGCTAGGAGTACCTATTTGTCACAAAAATTACGTTCATATCACATAAATAGGGCAACCCAGAATCCTCGTGAATTGGGTGTAAAAATGTGTGAAAATTCTTCGATGGTGGATCAGTGACGGTTTCATAGATGCAATTTCCCTCTGCATCTCTGAATGTAAGAGTACTCTGTGAAGCATTGAAGGCCTGAAGAATACCCTGAAGAAGCTATTCCTAGGTAGCTTATCCTATTAGCTAAATATTGTGATTTAAGAAGGCCTTCGATACCGCACCATCGTATTTTGTCATAACCCACTTATCTTTTATCTATTTTCAGTTTTTCGTAGACACTCGAACCCTCCCTTTTAAGACCAATGTCACTGTTACATTGTCGAAATACATATTATACTCTCGTAGAGAACACTGTGGTCTGCCGGGTTTCTGGCTTAACGTTCTTCAGTATCCACTTGTCAGAGATAAGTCTGACGCAGAAGTCGGGAGCGAGGGTTGCCACCACCACGAGAGCATTCAGGAACCCGAAAGCGCCAGAAGGCAACAGCCTTATATACGTGCCGAGCACATCACCGTCCATTGGGCTGAAAATTTGTAGAAAAACCACGATATTACTAAAATCATCACAAACCCATTATTGTCCCAGAACACTATCAGATTTCCTCACGATGTTTTCTTTCCCCGTTAAAGCGAGTGATAATTAATTCATAATATGCACATATTTTACAAATAATCACAAATACAAACAAGTAGGAGACTGTCGCAGTCAAAAAATGTATTTGTAATATGGCTCTGAACTCTAAGCTAACTAACTAACTAACTAACTTCTTTATGATTATTTTCCATGCTAGCACATCAACAGTTTACAAACCAGCTCTGAAGCAGACGTCATCATCAACATTATCATTATCCCGTTGTATTGTACGTCATAGTCCACGACGCTGGCCAAGTGAGACTTCAAATGCCTTTGACAACATGTTTTGTGACATGACCACATTTTTTCTCATGATGTTTTTCTGCGGCATCAAAGCGAGTGATCTTCATCGTTATGCCTTCATTGTGATAATTCATTTCTATTTTCATATAAAACAATCTTAATCCAACTGTATAAGTCAAACGTAGCTGGTTTAATCGTAAAGGATAAGTACGAAGAGTTTTACATAATAGAATAAGGATTAAACAATACTTACATATAGAACCAAGAGTAGATGGTATTGAATGCGATGTAAACCAAAACAGAGAGCACCACTGAAGCGACCAACAGAAGCGTGTGGTAACGCGCCTGCAGCCACAGTTTCAGGTTCACGATCAGTACCATCAGATGGAACAGCACCGCACCAAATGACCTTAAAGTGAGGTTACATAAAATATTATACAAAACGTTTGTACAAACAGTAAGTAGGTAATAGTGTTTATTTATTTAAATATAATATTCCGACGGAATCTGACTTCGTCCACTGTCCTTCATAATAAAAGTACCTACATAAGTAATATGATAATGATACCTACTGATATAACTAAAAAAAAGTTTAGGTATTCTGCATCTCAGCTTTATAATATAATAAAGTGCTCTGTGGTATACAGATTTGAAAAAAATAGTGTTAAAAATAATTCAAATTATTCATAGGCGAAAAAGTTTAGTATTCAATTAATTATTATTTGACGGACAAAATATTTAAATTGTTAATTCGATTTCTTAGTGAATTACATAAGTTAATTTTAATTAATTTAATTGACAGATTTAAGAATAGAGATTTATGGATATGGATTTCAGTGCATATTACTTTAAAAGATTCTCAAGAGTTTGCGCCATTTAGGTACATTCTTTATGCAAAGACGGCTTTTATACGAAAGGTTTTCAAACATAAAGTCGTTGAACAAAAATATAAATTTTAAACAGTTTATTTTTCGTCGTTAGCGAGAATAGCAATCTTGAAAATGATAAAATATATGTGATAACGAAAGTTGGTAGCGTCAAATCAGGTAAAATGTGCTCTGCCTGATTGTACTCACTTTCTGGATTTAGGATTATAAACATACTTACTAATGGTTTGGACTCATTAGTAACAAATCATCTCATCATCATCGAAATACAAAAAAAAAAACTAGCCGTACCGAAAGTATAATATTTACTCTTTAAAAATAATAGCTATTTTCTCTAGATTTGGAAAATTGGAGTCATCAGTGCGAGTTTTACAAATTGAATGTCAGTTGGATGTCGTTCGATTTTCTGACAACTCAAAAATTTCCGCTTTCTTAGTCACCGTCTGGTCGAAAAGTCATAGCTTAGTCTGCTACCTGAATTATCCAAGTATCTTCCCTAAGAGCATGCTGTATTTGGTGTCTGCTTGCATGTATGCGTGGATTGAGAGTATTGTATTAAGACAGATTTTAATACTCATACTTACCAAAGATCAGTGTTTTTTCCATCCCTATTTATTATCGAGGATCCAATCATGAGCTTGGAGAAGGAGTATATGACGAAGGAGTGGTATACCGCCGCGAAGCACCAAGCGCTGAAGTGCGACCACGTCATCAGCTTGTTTTTCCTGATCTCTCGGTATAAAGTCGGGTTACTAGAAAATTTATGCAAATTAACAAAAAGTTTATTACAAAAATATAGGTACTTACTCCTACTCTTAAAAGCCACTGATGACGTCAGACTCTGTATGAATGAAAGTCATGGCAGAGATTACAGACTTTACAAGTGCTTATGACATGCTAAGGTGGAAGTCTAAAATTGTATTGACTTAGTATTTTATTTTCACGTGCCATTAGAAATTCATTACTCGCTGTAACAAGAAAGGACAACATAGTGAGGAAATCTGCAGCCTCACAGTCTGCCATCCGTACTTGGTCAGAATGGTGGACTAAGGCCTAAACTATATTATATCTGAGAGGAATGCCCAGCAGTGGGACCATAATGGGCTGATGATGATGATGAGATATTTATTGCAAATATTTACTTCATCTTAACATCAGGTGGGCTGCAGGCTAGTATGCTATTTCATTAAAATATTTCAAAAAAAGTAACTCACTTCATCAGAAACTCTGAAGGCCACCGCTGCTCAGTGACAGACAGCACGAGACAGGGTACGGAGGTGAACACCAGATTGTAAAAAGTCAGGTACATAGAGTCAAATATGGACTGCGTCGAAAACGCGTTATGTATTTGAAAGATAACCTGCAAAAAAACGTAACAAAATATTTTGAAAAATTTGACGTTAAATTCGCGCGTTACCCGTGAAGATAGTGTGTTAGTGAGTGATAGCCTAGTGGTTGAGCATCTCGACCCCGCTCGGCGGGTCGAGGTTCAAATCGCGGCACGCACCTCTATTTCTCGAAATATAATTAATGAAAATTTTTCGAAATTACTTGCGTATTATGAATTAAGTGTCACTTGCTTTAACGGTGAAGGAAAACATCCTGAGGAAACCCGCACGCATGAGAGTTCTTCATAACGTTCTCAAAGGCATTCAATCCGTACTTGTCCAGCGTGGACTATGGTCTGAAACTCTCTCATCGCTGAGAAGAGACCCGTGCCCAGCAGTGGGACAATAATGAGTTGACGACAACGCTTGAGGAAAAACAGCGGTCTTTTTCGATGAGAGTACAATTGATAAAATATTCACGAATCGTAATCTTATTTATAAGATAAAATTTGTTTATCACGTTTTGCTTTTAAACCACTTTACGTCAGCTATTTAAATATGGATGAAATAAACTGCGGTATTGAGTCATAAATACGTTTGCTTACTCTGCTCAATATTATTCGCTATTATTAAGGCTCAAATTTTAACCATTAGGATTTAAGATAATCTTTCGATACGTTAAAAAATATTATCCAAGTTTTAATGGATTAAAGTAAGTATATTTGAATTAAAATAAAGTGCCTAGTGGTTAAGAAACCCGCACCACTCCCGCACCGGTGGGTCGGGGTTCAAATTCCGACACGCAACTCTAATCTTTCGAAATTATTTTATTTAGTTGTTTCTTCATTATGTACGTATTATAAAAAATATTATTACTCGCTTTAACGGCAAAGAAAAACATCGTGAGGAAACCTGCATGCCTGAGAGTACTCAATAATGTTCTCAAAGCCATGTGAAGTCCGCCAACCCGCTCTTGGCCAGCACAGCATGGTCGACTATGGACTAAACCCTCTCATCGTTAAGAGGAGACTCGTGCCCAGTACACGGACAATAATGGGTTAATGATGATGAATGATCAAATTAAAATAAATTAGAGAACAGAAGAAAGAAGAAACAAAAAAGATTTATTCATGATAATTACCTACCATAACACACGTACACATAACTACACGTGGTTCATCATCAACCCATTATTGTCCCACTGCTGGGCACGGGTCTTCTCTCAGAGATGTGAGACTTTAAGCCATAGTCCACCACGCTGGCCAAGTGCGGATTGGCGGACTTATACACGTCCTTATTATAACATAATATAATAGATACAATGCATAGTTAGGCACCAATCATCATGAAACGGGTCCCGCTCAGCGTGATGCTAGCTGTCCGAGAACAGATGTACATTGTGCGTACTTACCATTAGATTCCCCAAGATTAGATTCTTATAGAAGAAATAGTGTATCAACGTAGCTAGCCGCTGATAGTACCAGTGCCCCATCACAAGTAGCACCTTCTTTACCATCGAGAATTTCGTAAATGCGTAATCAGCCGATCTGAAATCGTATGAGTCAGATTAAAATTGAGAAGGCCATTTTCTCGATCTTTACGAGTACGACAAGCAGCGTCGTAGCTAGGCTGGCGTTAGGGCAAGCAGAAAGGGGCGCAAACCTCGTTAACGACACTGAGTCAATAACGGTCGTAAGATTCAAATCTTAGCTAGAGCGCTCGTGAGCTAAGCTACGATACTGGCTTTTGTTAATAGGTTGTGTTTTTTAAACGAGAATTAGTACTAACGTTCCGATTCACATTTTTGAGTTCCTGATACTAGTTCAGTAAACAACTATGAAAGTCTGAAACTATTTGCATTATGTCTGTTCGATTCAATACATTGAGGTTGCGTTTATCGTAATCCATAGAGCATGCCGATATTATCTTATTAAAATTAGTTACATTTACAATGTCACGCAGTTACAAATTTTGTTGTCATGACTTAAGGTGCGGAGATCATGACCATGGTGCCCGCAAACCGTTGCGGCACGGAAAGCGGATCCGCGCTTTCCGTGCGCCTGGCTTTCGCTTTGCACGTTTAGTGTAAATTAACTATAACTTCTTTATAACTTATAACTTCGTTGTTTTTTGAAGAATAAAAAAAAACAAAAAAGTTAAAAACGATTTTGTACTGGAATGTTTTGTTATATGTCTAATCTAGATTACAGTGAAGACCGTGTCTATTGAGACGTATTTTGACGTCCTCCTAATGTGGCATAACAATTGACATCGGGCGGCGGAAACGTCTAAATGAGAGGTAGGTATATCCATGTGTTCACTGAGAATACGTTCAAGGGGATCTTTAAAAACAAAAACATGTGTGCAGTTCACACGCGGTAGAAGTGATACCTTCAAAAAAGTAAACTTAAAATAAAACACCGCATAAAGAACAGATCGAGATAATAGGAAACACTGTATTTATATGTATTCTATCTCATTCTCTCGCAGACTACATCTTATAGATTTATGTGTTTGTCTCTTCGTCTCGCTTTTTCGTTTCATCGAGTTTCAAATATCAACAGTGCTGAAAAAGTTTGTCTTCAAAAATGTATCCATTGAATAATAAATAACTTACTTAGCGGCTTGATGTCCTTCTCTCCCGAATATACCAAAGCCGACGTGTGCTTCTTGTATCATAGATATGTCGTTAGCTCCGTCGCCGATCGCAGCCGTTATAGGTCTGTTCGGACTGTTTTTAATTAATTTAACTATCTGAAATCAAATAACGTATGCTGTACACCACCCTTCTCGAAGTTGAGGCCAAATTTCCGAAACGTATGGCCGTCTTCATATTGAGGTTCCATCTCCAGCGTTTAGACTTATGGCGGTCCTCCACGGTCCAAATTAAACGTTTGTTTCCACCACGTACCTGTAGAACGATCCGATGCCTGAGGCATTTCCGGAGCGCTGTGACACGAGAATCTTCAAAAAGGCGCTAAAAGAGCCCTCCTTCCATACCAGCAACGCATTAGCGGCTCCTATTGCCCGTCTATAAGCGACAGTGACCACTTACCATCAGGTGGCATCCGCCTGTATTGCTTAGGTTTAGTAAAAACCTGATAAAAAATAAATCCGTGAAATAAATTTATGTCAATCTTTACCGTATCGCGATAAAAAAAAATATTCAGACTATTATTAACTAAAATTACTACAGACTACTAAAATTATTACAGACTAAAATTAACTGATTTTATATCTGCACTTAAGACAAATGTTTTGATACCAAAATACTATTTAAATTACCGTGAACTCCATTCACAAACTAACCTTAGCTTTTTGTATTGGCGACAGTCTGCAGCACAGAACGGCATTGCACTTCAACGATATATCAACAAACTTGGGTGCATCCGGTGTGTCCAGAATGCAACTCATGCTGATCCCGTCTACGATAAGCGTAAGGTCTCTGTAACTGGGCTCCTGTATCGTTCGGTTACAAACATCGAAGTGAGCTTGGAGAGCTGCGTCATCCTCGACCCCTATGAGGAACAGTCGCCTGTCGTTCTCCGATATGTGTGAGCAGGACTGCGCCACATTGATCGCTGTTTCCACCTGCGAAGCAAATTTTTGTTTTAGACCAAATTTAACCCTTTCGCTGTCCCGTAAGTAGACACAATAGTAAAACAATGGCCATGAACCATATATGGTACATCGGACTGGGAACCTGTTAAATAACTTTGAACTTTGATTATTTGTCTGTTGTTCTGAATAGTGATAACCTAGTGGTTAAGAATCTCGGCCACCCCCTTTGGTGGGTCGGGGTTCAGATTTCGGTACGTACATATATTTCTCGAAATACTATCTATATATTCAAAATTTTCGAAATTACAAGTTAATTAATACTTGCTTTAATGGCGAAGGAAACAGCTTGAGAAAACTGCATGCCTGAGAGTTCTTCATAATGTTCTCAAAGGCATGAGAAGTCCGCCATCCCCTACTTGGCCAGCGTGGTGGACTATGGCCTAAACTCTTTGAGAGGAGACACGTGCCCAGCAGTGTGACAATAACTGACTTAAGAAGAACCAGATGCCCTGTACATGAACTATATCCAGTCTTTTTGCGGCACCGGTAACAAGATTCGCTCATTACCAAGTGCAGCTATACTAGATTTGACCATTGCTCTACGTAACGAAAACACGCACAAAGCGCCCCGTCGCATTTCAGAAAAATAAAGTATATAAGCTCTAGAAGTATATGAACTTTTTGAAAACTATGAAAGTTACCCAAGCAAATCAATGTTGCTATATCCAAAAATTTCGGCACTATTTTCTACACAAGTCTCACAATAGTTGCCGATCTTGTGGAGGGAAATGTTATATCCCAGCATCGCGCATCGTGCATCGCTCGTCGTGGGACCTCCACCGTCGATGTGCCGCAGCGGATTCGTGGCATGCAATCTTTTCCCACGAAGCCAGGCGATCGACGTAGATTTAAGTAGTAATAAGACGAT
>DWKW01002641.1:0-10811 GCA_018250115.1 Doberes anticus
TGTAGAATATGGGTACAATTAAAGGTCTGGTAAATATTAAAATCCTCCACATTCTCGCCACCAAAGGGCATACAATAAAATAAATTTAATACAATATATTCTTAATTAATTTAAATTGTCAATTAGGTACTATAAGAAATAAATTAACATCAGAAATAAAATGTCAATAAAATATATGGATTACAATGAGTCTATAAAATATTAATAAAATATTATTATAAAGATTTGTCACTTAAACGTTTGTCTGGATTTGTCTGTTATACAGATCTGTGATGCAGATCTATTGAAATATAATAATTTCCATATGCTTTTCTTACATTATCAAATCTTTTTTGGCCGTAGAGTCTTAGGTCGAGTCGTTAGGTAGAAGATATTGAACGTCCACGAGCTGAAGTAACCGCTTAACAACTGGTGGCCTACAAGCACTTTTGTTCTCCGTTAAAAAAATTAAAAGTCTAAATACAGATTGATTTTATTAAGATATTGCATAGCAAAATGGCGCGTAAACCGATGCGATAGTGTAAATGTGTTAAAATGAATACAACCCTTTTATGTGGGCTACTGTAGGAAACATTTCAAAAAAGTAAAGAAAGGAAATAATATTGGGTAATGTAAAACCCAATGTAAGTAATACTGCGATTAAAAGGTAGATATAAAATTGGAACATTGAAAAAAAAACTGAATCATTAATGGTTAATGCTCATCTCATTTCAATTCTCTGCTCTTGGTTTATGTATTTGACTGGCTTACATGCAGTGATAGAATATGCAAGAAGAGCAGGGAGTGAAGCAGTTGATTGTGCATGAATTTAAGATGACGGAAATAGTGAAACTTATTCATAATCGTACGAAAGAGACTAAGAAAACATGATTTTTTTCTTGTTTCTTATTCTTACTCACAAAGTTTCATAAGTAGATCCTAGTATCACACTAAAAAAGAACCTGAGATGGTCTCTGAGTACGCACAAATTAAAAGAGTTTATTTAATTTCTAAAACAATATCCATATTTCACATTGAATCCTTGACATTGTGAAACCGTATGTGTATATAACATCGTAATCTTATCCGAAAAAAAATGTGATCGAAATTTTCATAGGTTTTAAAATATGCCAAATCCAATTATGGATATGCCACGGGTAATCTCATCCTTGATTTTATTAATTATTTAACACGTGTGAATTTAATACAACTAAATTTTATACTTAATTTATATAAAACAGAATGTTTCTATTAAATAAAGCTGAATAATATATTATTGACTGTTAAATGTACTCAATATAATTGTTTTATGTAGCACATTCTATACATCAAATAAAAAAGAATTATCAGTTAGCAAAAAAATAGCATTCTTATGAAAAGCACAATAGCTCTGTGAAATTACTTTCCAGGATTTAATCTAACATCCCTATAAACTCTTATTAAGCAATTCAGATTTCGCATAGAAAAAAATATCGTTTTGTTCGCATAGCTACTAAGTCGGCGTATGTATTATCATCAGCTATTAAACCGAATAGCAAACGAGCATACAGGCCGTCTGATGGTAAGTAGTCACTGAAGTCTACATCTGAGGTCCTAAGTGATTGTGTTGCTACTCCTGTGGACTAAGTTGCAATGCCTGCGGTCCAATATCTACTGCCTAACCACACCCTTCAATCCGAAACACAACAGTTCTGATCATGCGGGTGAAGCCGAAGTAGGATTATGGTGGTGAATCAGACATAAGACTCTACCACCATCAAACCACTAAAAAGACAAAAAGTTCATTACACTGTAGCACATCTACAACACTGTAGCATTTATTTGTGGAACTAATTCGTGTGTTTTAATCTCTAAAGTACAGTATTCGGCCTCCCACTGAAACCAAAGTATTACCAACGTCCCTGAAATATCGTAGCAAAATATCCGTGACTTCCCTGATCATGAACAGTAATGATTCTTGGGTCCATACCCGTATATATATGTATGTCTTTTATTTGTATCACTGCAGCTATGATAAATGCGCTGATGTTTTTTTTAAATACCCTTCGAAATAAAGTATGTTGCATGGTCGTAACTATCACCATTATCTACACGTCTACTAACTCACACTACTAATGTCATGATTACCGTAAGACATCATATTGATTTATTGCACTTTCTTTATAATTTGTTTTTTAGTTAAAAAAAATGCCACAATACTTTCGAAGAGAGAGAAAAATTGTGTCCAGGAGACTTTAGATTAGAATATTTCGAGCATAGATAGCTACTTGTGGACATTATTGATATTGAAATGTTTTTGACGTTCAGCTATTACATACTGAAGGTACCACTACCATTTTAATATCTATAAATAGGGCGACATCGAAAACCGAACGTAGCTACTCAACAACAAAAAGTCGTGCGAAAAATATTGCTCAAACTTTGCCTTATTGGTTCCTTTCGTAATGCCAAAGTGAAATCGTTTTCATTTGGCGAACAAGTGGCGGGACGGCAGGTTGTGACGACGGTCATGAAACAAAGAGTAGTTCTTTGGGCGGGGCGGGTGGCAGAGGGGTGCGGGGGTGAGGTCTCGCCGCGTGAGCGATTGCGCTCCTAATTGGCAGCGGCGTCCGCGAGAATCTTAAGGGGAGGACAGCGGAGCTCCTGCGAGTCTCGTGTTCTCTGCGTCTTGCGGCGTAGTCTCCGCGTGGACTCCCCGAGTCACCCTCTCCCCCGACGTCGCCTATGCAACACAATAACTCACCTCCGTCGCTCACGTAATCTCGAGTAAACCCGGATTATACCCGTTAATCACGCAGAAATTAATTACAAGTTTGCGTATTAATTGTAGTACAATTACAGGAATTACTGTGTTAGGTAATATTAAATGTTATGATTCATCGCTTGTACAGGTTGTTACGCATTATGTACTCGAAGCTGGCTCCAAACCCATTTAGTAAATCGAACGTTACCTATCTACTGAATAATTTTTATTCAGGCACAAATTCTTGAAGCTAGTGGAGATCCTATACACTGCGTCCGAATGTAATATTATTTGAACCTATCGTACGATTACTTGTAAAATACCTAGAAAAAATCAAGACTAAATAATATCTTATGCTAATGCCCATAAAGATCGGTTATTTTTTAAAGTAACGTTTTAGTGTAATAGTATAGGTAGTACGAGTAGGTACGTGACAACAGAGGTATGTCACACTTCCCTACGAAAGAGTTTATGTTCTGAACCTTTATTGTTAACCATTATAATTTTTACTTTCCTTTAAAGTTTAGTTATTAACAATTTGATTATTTTGCAAAAGCATGTTTACATTGGAGAAAAAAATCTTAAGAATATATATTCGAAATGTAGATAACAGAGTACACACAACTATCCTCAAACTTGATTCGATTTGATTTTGCACATAACGGAGAGGGTAAATACGTGCCGTTCGGTTGCGAGCCAATATCGCCATTTCTATTCTCATGTCGCCTTTGCATGCAAGTGGACGGGTTAATTCGATTTGGTACGAGGACGAGGGCAATATTTTATCGCATCATGTGATCTATTCTGTCCCAAGAAGTATAGTAGAGTGGGTCATAAAAAAGGCAATATCTCACAGTCGAGCTGCGCCGCGGCCGCGATCGTAACTCTACAATGTTACAGTTACTGGCTACACTCCACTTGAGTTTTTGTACTAAGATAATATGATATGTCATATTTGTCTTCTTAAGACAATGTGACTGCTTTAAGTTGCTTGTTTGTGCCGAGTTATACAGTCCGATTAGCTGTCGCATAAGAATAATATTTATATGTATGTACGTCCCGTTGAGTCATTATTACTACATACATACATCTATAAATAGGACTTCGTTCATATACGTTATAGATTAACGGCGTATTTCACTATCCAACGAATCGTAATCTGTAAAAGATACGATATATGCTTCCGTGTGTTTTTCCCCTTCGAAAGCTACTAACGGGTTGGTGTAAAAGTCACAGTAAGTAACGTTAGGCGTCCCTTTTTACTAATATACAATTTACTAAGGTAGGTTTGTTGAGTATTTTTCCTTCATATATGCTAATATATCATTTGATATGTAAGGTTGTTGAAGGTTTTTCTTTTATATACTTACAAAGGAATAGTGCAAAGAAATGTTGTAACGATACTGAGGTGTGTCACGAAGCAATGCTTGGAAGTATCGATTTTCATTTACGTAGACGGAGAAGAAGTTCGCCTAAGACACCATCTAAGGCGGTATTGTGATACGAGTTTTTACACGTAACAGTTTAACGAGTGTTTAGATGCAAAATAACAATAATTTTAAAAAGAGTTGCAAATCTACATATTGAAATCTCTTTCAAATTGAAGACGGCCGTTTGGAGGCCTAATCAGTTTGTTATAATAACAAAACTTAACTGTGACTTCTTACATACCTACCTTAAGTTAATCTTATTCAGTGAAAACTAATTTCTATTCGTTAATCTAGAATTGGTTCAGGATAAGCAGCAACGTTATAATACCAATGATTAAACAAGTTGCAATAAAGCCAGACATTCTATTATGCTCATTTTTATGAGTACCTACCGCCCGCCCGCCAGCACAATTTTACTCCGACGTCGAATATTCGAGTTTTACTACAACCATTACGTAA
Source organism: Doberes anticus (assembly GCA_018250115.1). Lineage (NCBI taxonomy): Eukaryota > Metazoa > Arthropoda > Insecta > Lepidoptera > Hesperiidae > Doberes > Doberes anticus. Next base: position 4,612 of record DWKW01002641.1, read on the forward strand.
ATTTACCCACATGTTTATTTGCAAATATAAAATATGTTGATGCTGCAGATCACTTTTGCAAGCTTTTTACAACTCTTATATTGTTTTTTTATATAACTCATCGATATTCGTAAATTACGAATACGTTAAAGCAACAATGATACGTTTATTTAGGATTCCTAAAAAGCGGTAAGATATTTTGTTATAAGGAAAAGCAAATGTAGGGGCCATTAATCTATGTTGCAACCCTTTCCGTAGCTGTGGCGAAAACGGCTCTCGGCTTGCGCAATATGCCGCGATGACGCGTCGACAACGCCTGCATTATGGATGTCGGCAAACTTTCCGTGTGACGCGAGAAAAATGATCCGAGGGCAGGCAGATGAATGGCGAAACAATTCACTACCAGGATTTACTAACGGACTCAACGATGCAAAAAACCTCGATGTTAAGTGAAGGTTTCTAGAAATAAACATGTTTTGATTCATGATTCCGTTCAATATAGCGTAATATAAAAGAGATTACAAAGACTCAGTCATTAAAATATGACGCGATACCAGTAATCGAAAAATACTCAATAGATACCAAATCCTGGATTAGATGGTCTACACTTTTGCCGAAGCATGTCTCAGCATAGTAACTACCTAAGGATATACGGAATGTAAGTAAAGGGTGGCACATTGGGTCGGGAGGCACGGATCATATCACCTGTGAATTAATCGGTCTCTGACGATTAATTAGCCCCACGTGCTCACGGCGTTAACGCCTTCTAAGCGCGCGAGATTTTCATCACTACAACTTTGTATATAAATACGTATTACAATGTTCGCAAGAATACTTTAGTAGCATAGTTTTTTTATTTTATTTTATCATACGAAATTTGGTTTACAATACCGACTTATTTAAAATCACTATGTGTTTAAGGCCCATTAAAGCTGAACCCAACGAGTGTTGTAACTAAATTTATTGTTAGGTAAATATAAAATAATATACAAACATTTGTGAATTTAAATATGAATATATTCCGTTTAGTACATACGTAAAAAAATATTTGAACGGTATTGTTACCTAAGATTCTATAATTAATTAAGAAGTACTCTAAGTTTCTTGTAATAAATATTAATTGCGTTTTCCTTTTGCTAAAAACATCAAGCGTACGGTAAATGCTAGCGTTAAATTTCGAGTCTTGCAAAGCAATGAAGGTTGCAATAACAATGAGCAGGGCCGCCTGCCTGACCCACGATCTGTAAACTCAAATTAAACATCATAAGAACGGAAACATCTTGGCAAAATCCTCTTCATTAGGTCCCGCAAATTGCAAGGGGGGTGTGCGGGGTGGCGGGGCAGTGACACGCGGTGAATCCCCGCTTCCCCTGACTCCCCGGAGCCTCTATTAATAATGCAAATGAGACCGCAGCTCGGCCAAGAAGCGAGTCTCGATTAATTCCGGTTCATTTGAGGTAATTGTCGCTGCGCGCGTGCGGTCTGCGGTCCACTGCGGCCCGCAACACCACGTCCGCGCATCTAATGTCTAATGCTCTTAATGGTTTCAGGGGATTTCGCTTTATAGTCGTAATTTACTAAGTTGAAATAGCCATTTGTTGTTATTTATATGTCTTGTTAGTTCATTTTAATGAATTAAACCATTTATACGGAAATAGTGATTTAATTTTGAATCACAATAAGTGAACAATTTTTGGTGTTAAATGACCAATTTTGATAGATATATAGTCAAAGATATAAAGTTATATGAAGTATGTAAGAGTAATGTCTTTTATTTTTATGTCAATACGTAAAATGTAGACATTTTCTAAAATGAATTAATTTAAATGAATGAATGAATGAAGTATGTATTTATTTCAATTTAAAGCTTAACCAGGTGCTTCGAGTAACAAATATTGCATCTTCTGATTTGAGTATATTGTTACATGCAAACTGAAGGGTTATTATTTGTGTTCAGAAGATTTTTTCGCGTATTTTGAGATATTACGAGTCATGGTCATCATCATCAACCCATTACTATCCCACTGCTGGGCACGGGTCTCCTGTCATAGACGAGAGGATTTAGTCCATAGTGCACCAGTAACCAAGTGCGGGCTAGCGGACTTTACTCGCAGGTTTCCGCAGGATGTTTTCTTTCACCGTTAAAGCATAATAAATTTTATATTATAAATAACAATTTCGACCTACCGAGAGATTCGATATTCTTAACCGTTATCCTATCGCTCTCTATTTTACTAGTAAAGTAGTGCAATTAATATTTTTTTCTTATCCACACCACTAATGTTAGTCTCTTTTAAAGTTTAAACCTCACACAATACAAATCACTCATACAATCACATATTACACGAAGGCCTTATTAACAATTTAAATAGCAAAAATCTCTTACCGTAGCTGAGAGGCCTTCGCTACGAACTACGATCGATACGCATGCCACGCGACATCCCAGTGCTACGGTTTTTCTACCGCACTCTACGTATTTATAGCCTCCGGAAGATCTCGCAGATGCAATGTTTTATGTTACTATTAACACATTATTTTCAGTGGTTTGGTTTTTGTTTTGTTATGCTTTAAACAAAGAATCATAATTTTCTGAAACCAAGATAAAAAAACTAAGAAAATATTCACAAACAACAAGACTTTATACGTATAATACGGGACATTGAATCATGGCTTCATTTATTATTTGTGTGATACGGTACGGTTTAATAGTTTTAATAACTATTCTTACAAACAACAAAAACGTTTGTAACGTTAGATTTATTTACGTTATTTAATTAATAAAATATTTCCAATAAGTAAATACGGATGTAGAATGAGATGAAATGAAATTTATTCATGCGATGAATAAAAATATATAAAAAATTACGGTAACCGATATTGAACAATAATGCTTTGAAGAGAGTTTATTTTTAAAATGTGTAGGTAGAAACGTGAAGGTACATTTTCTTAGATACAAGGGAAAGCGAGGGCGCATGTCGGAGGGGAACTAAAAATGGCCGAATACAACTTGTATACCTTCATTGTGTAAGAAACGCGGTTTCGATATGCTTAGGTACTATTTACTTTAAAGGGCATAAGTTTTATTATAGCTGTAAAATTAATGTTTTAAAAGTATTGCAACAATTAAAGTATTAGACATTTTCTTCATAAACCACTCAGACATCATCAGACGTACATTCGTTATCTAAATTGAATGTTACAAGTAAGAATAAATAAATTTAAGAATTCTTAATTTTAGTTACTTTTATGTAGGTTTTAGTATAGTGAGATGAGAAGTGTTATACTACATATTTTTCCTTGTTCCATAAATCAAATGTTCTATTTTATTTCCTACAGCCGGTCTTCCCTACAAAGTTTACGGTGGGCACGAAGGCTCGCTGACAGAGAAGCGCAAGCAGCGGCGGATCAGGACCACATTCACTTCGGCCCAGCTGAAAGAGCTAGAAAGAGCTTTCCAGGAAACACACTACCCTGACATATACACAAGAGAAGAGATCGCGATGAAAATTGATCTCACTGAAGCGAGGGTACAGGTATGTGTATTGTGTACCTACTGATAATAATAAATAACGCCAATGCAAACGCAACTCATCGCACGATACTAAGATTGTAGGATTCCGTGTGCTGTGGCATAGACACAGACATGAATATTAACACTCAAACTGGGAACCGAACCCAGTACTCTCGGTGACAGACTGGTTGCATACCACTGTGCCAGATTTTGTGGGATAATTTTAATGTTTTAGATAAATTTTTATTTAATTGTATGTCTTTGTCGCTAATCACTCAGCGCTTCTTTGTTAAGGGAGGGTTAATACCGATAGATTTATTGCAAATTTATTTTAATCTAGGCGTAATATGTAATATAGTTTTATAAATAAAACAATGGTTCTAAAAACTCAGACAAAAATCCCAATGATTATTTATGGAATTAAAAGGCGAAGTCATCAATATTACTGTGGCGCGTCATTATTTATTTACATGTCATAACTTCACGCAACACACAGGCCAGTCTTGGCCACAAAAAAAATGGTTTTGGCTCCGTCCGTCACTGCATTTTCGCAGTCCAATTAGTGTCCTGTAATTCGGCCGCGGCTGACGTGCGCCGAGCCTTGGTAAAAAAAGATAGCCGACTCGTGGTGTAACTGTAGTTAATTTTATAATAGACGCTTATTTTTATGTAAGCCGGGTCGGACATGTTGCGCGTCGCGTGCACCTTCTGAATGTTTTATGCAATACAGAATCGAGAGAGGGCTGCGACCGCCCGGCACCTAGATAGCTGATCACGTATGAACCCGCGACCCACCCGCCGACGCGACCATTCTATTTTTCATTTTCATTTCATATTCCAAAAGAGATACTACCCTCACTAGATCAATTATTTTATTTCGTTACGCTACATTTTCTTGTTTTTAATTAAAAATACACAGCCTATTAACTTTATTTATTCTTCTACGATGTCGCTCAGGTTCTTGTGGTCAAGGCACCTTTCGAATCATTATCAAAAGAATTAAAAAGTCACACTGTCATGTTAACGACAAAATTCAGATTTTAATCTAAAATGTGGAACAGGGACAAAATTTAGAAAAACTTTCAAAAAAAGGAAAAATAAACGTGTTTCTATTGTGTCACTGGTGGATACATAATGGAAAAACAATGGCGATACTCAGTACATAACGGCGGCACCCTCGCGAGGAAGCTCTCATTACGTTAAAAACTGTATCGGAATGGTAGGGAGCGGCTATAAATATCGCGAGCGGTCGCGTAATTCAGGCGCGCGCGACTCCTGATAATTAAAACTCGACTGGAAAATACGAATTCACATATTACAATTAAAATTGGGTGAAGCGACCCACGGCAAATATAGCATATACAGTAGTGCACACGCAAATGTGTCCGTAATGAAATTATTTTGAAACATTGCTTCATTTCGATTGTTTTATTTGTTCGTGTATATCCTTTTGCGAAGAATTAAAATTTATTGAAAAGAGATGTGAACTGGTAGTCCGGACTTTGGTACAATCAATAATTTTCAGTTAATTTAAATGAATAAAGGGATATACATTTACCAAGATAGAGGTATTGCGTTGAATTAAAATTATAGGGGTTAATTTTCTGGTTGGGTTATAAAATTTTAAGAACTCCAAAGTTTGTAATCTTGTCTGCATCGTAACACTTATAACAAACTGACACATATGTGATACATATTTATATTACTCGGATTATATATTAAATAGGAGATAACTAACGCTTAAAACCTTTAAATGAGTATTACTCACTAGTTACCTATAAACAGACAAAGGATATTTTTAAAAGAGTGGTTCACCTACCAGTTAGCAAAAAAGCGAATAACAAAAAACAAAAATAAATTCCATCTCGTGTCCTAATTCAACACGCGAATCCTCAATTTCATCAGGCGGTCTGCAAATACCGCTCGCCGAAAACGTTAAGCAAACGCACAATTTACCGTAAACCGCTCCATAATAAATGCTGACCACCTGATTCTCTGCAGACCAAAAAGAATCACTTGAAAAATGACCAGCTGGTTTATTATACACTGCGTATTTTTTCCGTGCCCACGTTGTCATAGGGATAGGGCAATTTAATCCATCAAGCGGTGCTGCACGGCCGACTCAGAGTCGATAAATTGTATATAATTGCCAACGATTTTGGTTTTATTCTGATCGCGAACGGTATGTGATTAGATGATGGTTTTGAAAAATTATCTGTTGAATATCGTTTTTATATTATTTATGCAAAATGTTTAATAAGCTACGTGAAAATTCTTTCAAGAATGAAATGAATGTTGTTGTTTATTTAATTTAGAGTGCAGTATATTTTATCAAATAATCAGTTTTTTGCATAAAGATAAATTGTCACTTCTGCTCACTGGTTATCTATCCAGCAATTCCAATTACAATCATTACCGATCTTTGTATAATTTTTGATGGAAAACGGTCGTTTTGTTTTTACTGTATTTCGTGAGTGACAGATATCAGATACAAACATATTGTCTGTCAGAACTGTTATATATTAAAGTCGTTTTATATTTAAACTAGCTAAGAAAATACAATAAAATTTTACATAGAATAGTTTTACAATTTTATGTAGAATTATGACATAAAATCTTGATAGTAACTGCCTACGAAGCGGTCCAGTCAGTGGTCATGGATATGACATGACAGCGAGCGCGGCGCTGCAACGAGGATTGACACGACCAT
>DWKW01002642.1:0-10810 GCA_018250115.1 Doberes anticus
CACTCATAGCCCCACAGTAGGATTTAACCTGTGTTGCGGGTGCCATGGACACACACAGAAACAAGCACACAAACACCCAGACCAGTTACACGAATTTAAACTCATCATTCAAATTTCTGCCTTGCTGGGAATCGAACCCAGGACCCTCCGAACGGCAGACCGCACGTAGACCACAGCGCCATACGGGTCGTCATATATTATCATATTTGTACTGCAGGTAAAGGTAAAACAGCGAAAAAAAATACCAAAGGACTAGTTGTTAGTTGTTTACTAGTTTGTACTATTCTGAATTTGAAAGATTTTTTTTCCGAAGTCTCTATTCTTGGGGGCCCTCTTTTGTGGAGACCCCGGGGTTGTGACCCGGATGTCCTCCCCTAAATCCGGCCATGTTTGTAGTACTTACGGTGCGCCGCCCTACGTACTCTTAGTGACCCAGCCTAGGCCAGTCTGGTGTTAATTAAAATATGTAATTGTATTGATAATTAATGTATTACAGCTCAAAGGTGTCTCGGTATCCCTGGACAAACCTTTAGATAGTTTTTAGGGATATTTAATATATAAAATATGTTAATTTTTAATTTTTTCAATAAAAAAAAACCTACTCATTCTATTGTAAATGGTACAAGACGATTCATTGTTTACGATCGATATCCAAAATCGATATCGGCAACATTGACCTACTCTCGCATTTTAATATTAATATTGTTCGCTTTTCTTGTGGTTTTGCAGATATTTATCTCGACGGTTTTCCTCAATTTGCCTCTTGCTTTACATTTCGGTCACGTAGTTCATTAGCGTTATTATTCTATGTGAGATTTCGGGGGTGGCAAGCAATACAAGCAATACAAGCTGACAAGTGTCAGCATTGGATATATGTACTTATACATGGGTAATGCGAAAAGCAGCGGTAGTCTAGCGGTCTGAAATTCCACCTATCACTTCGGCGATAGTCTGATAACAATTATATCACAGTGAGTGATAGCCTAGGGGTTAAGAATGTCTTCGCCCCCGGTGGGTCGGTGTTCGAATCCCGGTACGCACATCTATGTTTTTTCTGAATTATATGATTATGTGTATCAGAAATAAATTATCACTTGCTTTAACGGTGTAAGAAAACATCACGAGGGAAGCTGTTTTCCATAATGTTCTCAAAGGCATGTGAAGTTAAGTAATCCGCAATTGGCCAGGGTCGTGGGCTAGGGCTTTACCACTCATGTCTGAGAGGAGACCTGTGCCCAGCAGTGGGATAATAATGGGATGTACTCGTAAATGAAAAAAAAAAGTGAAATTCGACTTTCGGTCTCAAACATACACCATACGAGTAATCAAAAAAATGTTCACTTGCTTTATCGGAAGGGGAACGTCAAACGTCAAAGACTATTAGTATCGATGCGGCGGGCACTACATGGCGCTACAGTCAAAATTACTATCTTGTTTGTAAGGGTTAAATACTTTGGCGGAAATACCTTCAAAAAATTATGAAAACATGGTTTTAAATGATACTTGAAAAATAAAGAAAAGTAGTCTTTTGACAATGCCGTTTGATGGTGGTAGAGTCTTACGTTGAGCGCTCGCCTGCGGCGGAACCACCGCTACACCTATTACTGTCGTAAAGCAGCAGTGTGAGAACTGCTGTGTTTCGGTTTGAAGAGTGTAGTTAAGCAGACGACACTGGACGGGAAGCACTTCAACGTAGGCCTCGGGAGTAGCAACGTATCCACACACAACCTCAGGTGTGGATGTACACGGGCTGTAGAGACCACTTAAAATCACGTGGCCTGCATGTCCGTTTGCTATACTGTTAATATAAAAAAAAATGCCATTAATGCCTTTGGTATTGCAAACTTTTCGTTAATGTATGAAAAGGGTGTAATTTTTAGCACTAAGCAAACGTAGGAAATACAATAATTTAAAATTTTAGATATTAAATGCATCACTTTTGTCCTTTTGTCATACCCGTCTTCTAGCTGTTTCCTTCTCAAACTGCTAAATCATTTCCACTCCATATGTTCCCCGACCATTACTGAACTTCCTTCACCATTCCTTAATTCCTTAATAGATTCATTATTGCCATAGCATAGTGATAACTTTTTCAAACACTAAACCTAGCAACTAGCATTATTTTTGTAATGGTTGATTTATTATTTTATTCATGATTAGTCCCTCATTGAACTGTGATATTAATGATACATTTAAATGAATAGTTTTATGGTTGTACAGTCGTATGTGGAAGGCGGCGGCACCATCGCTGCACCAGCTTCTATTGCTATATTTCGGTTCAAAGAATAGGTTAGGCAGAATACTGGACAGGAGGCATTCTAACTTAGTCCTCAGAAGTAGCCGACAAACGAAGTCAGATAAGACTTCCGACCTAGTTGAGGTTGGTTGGTAAACGGTATGCTAGTACGCTCCTTTACAATAAAAATAAAAATAAAGTTAAAATCACGCAATCATTTGAAACGAACGAATTTTGTACGAATATTTAAATCTCTTGTCCGCCCTAATGCGCGCTCAATAACCATTCGCTAGTAATTGTAAATGAATAGCAGGTGTCACGCGGCTATTTTTTTTTCAATTCAGCTGAATACAACGAATAGTTCTTTTACATCGTCCTTGTAGATTATGACGACCGGCCGTACGTAATCAACTAACGTTCCTTTGAACAACAAGATCTTTATCTCGTACCCATTACACTTGCAATATATATTTACCGACGATCGCCTTACTGGCCGAGTTGGGTATCGGTTTACGCAGATTATATAAATCTGCTTACAATGATTGATGGGTATTCAGATCGGAACATTGACTGTCTAAAACTAAAGCTCCTTGACCCGCTAACCGAATGACGTGTGACATTCGTTCCATTCGGTCTACTGCTGAGTAGGTATTGGCACGATTGTGAAGAGCAATTTGAATTTTACTTGAAACCATAAATTTTGCGTTCCACTTGTAAGAAATGTCTATTGCAGACGCATTTCTTTTTAATATTACTCATAATACATGAACCACTTTTCTCTTTTCAAACTTGTCTTTAAAGCAGAGCCCTGTAGTGCTTTTACGAGCATATCGCTTCAACAATAGTATCGAACGGCATACAATGCGTGCGTGTAGGAAGACCCACATATCGTAATGCGTTTGATGTGTTGCATTTCTCGCTTTGTGTACAGCGTCGACTGCACGGTTGCTATTGCAATCTTGACACACTTTCGAATGCTGTTATTATGCGTGCCTTGCAAAATACGATGCAACGTAAGCGGGTGTGCATTCGTATGTGCACCGTTTTGTAAAATAATGTGTCGAATTGATTGCCTTTCGTGATGCATACGATATTTATGATGATAGAGTCTTATACGAAGTCCTGCATGTTCGTTTGCTATTTCGTAAATGTATAAAAATTATGTGCGCTTAAGAGTCTATATCTTTAAAAGTATTAAGGGTACAGCATAATCTATTTGGCAAATACAGCGAAGTCATTATACAAACAAGACAGTTACCGTAAAAGTAAACACTCGTATAAATACAAGACGTTATTTTAACAGCAGCTTTAGTTATAACGGTTTAATTATAATGTAGGTATATTTATTTGTATATTTTCTTGTCTCTGAATTAAAGATAATTTTGTACGGTACATTAATTTGTGAATTCACTTAGCACTAAAAGATATCATTGCACTTTATGCTATATATAAAAAGTTATTTATCTTACATTATTTGGGAATTTGCTCATGATACATGTATTATCATGGAGGTTACTTCAACGTATTAAATATAAAAAAATTACAGTCGATAAAGTCGATGACACCGATGTGTGTTAACATCAAACTGTAGTCTTGCTTACGGAGAGAGGTAGATTGTTGTCACAGAAATATGAACGGCTACACTCAATTAGCAAGCAGATTATATTACTCTCGTGATACGCACTCTAATCGGCTCCTTCACGTTTGGCTTATCTTTTTTAAGTTATAGGACTCAACTAGGATAGAAGTCCTATCCGAGGTAGTACGTGGATGCGTTGCTAACCCTGAGGACTAAGTTGGAAAGCCTCCTATCCAGTGTCATCTGCCTAACTAGACCCTAAAAACCGAAACACAGCAGTTTTTTCACTGCTACCTTGCGGCAGGTGCTACGGCGGTACCGCAATCAGACGAGACTTCAAAATAAGATTACCACCATCAAATACCTGTAGACTCGTTTTGTTAGCTATAAATGATTTCGTGGTTTATTAAGTATGTCTATTATGTGTGTCGTGTTTGAAGTGAGGGGAACGCCGCTCAATTAGCAGATGAACATGCCGACACGTGTCACGCACTTTGTCGGGCTTCATTACGCAATTGGCTCTTTAGGAGCGACTATGTTATTGTGCTCGTATTTATAATAAACTGGCTGACACCCGCGACTTAATCCACGTGGATTAGGGAAATATCACTTATACTTTATTTCTATTTACCTATATACAACGTTCGTGGGCATATATTATATAAATAAATAAATAACGTTTCACACTCATAGCCCCACAGTAGGATTTTTATCCTGTGTCGTGGGTGTCATGGACACACACAGAAACAAGCACAAAACACCCAGACCAAGTACAGAAATCAAAATTCATCATTCAAATTTCTGCCCTGCTGGGAGTCGAACCCAGGACCCTGCTAACGACAGACAGAACATTGCCCACGGCGCCATACGGGTCGTCAAATATATAATATCAAATATATTGATTGTTTGAGAACTAATGAGATGTTTTAATAACATTATAGTTAATCTAATCAACCTTTACGTTTTTTGTATCTATTTGTTAACTGCTACCGCATGACCAGTAAACAAAACTGTTATTGTTTTATCCTTTTAATAATATACAATAATAAATAGTTCTCGAAAACGTACTCAAAGGCATGTGAAGGTCGCCAATCCAGCGTGGTGTATTATGGCCTAAACTCTCTGATCTCTGAGAGAAGACCCGTGCCCAGCAGTGGGAAAATAATGGGTTGATGATGAAATAGCATAAAGTACAGGTATTATTTTTGATACTCAAAATCCATAGTGAGTAAACTAAATCGTCATCATATCCTGATTCGTCAGACCATGACCAGAACATAGGACTCAAAACTTTCACGCTGCAACCTTGAATGCTTAGGCTTAAAGCCACATATTAGCTACAGTTAATTTAAATAATAAACTTCGTCTGATTTACGCGAATCACGGACACGCGAGCGCCTAACTAACGACAATAATTACCGAACTCCAGTGTCATTGGCCATGAAACTTCACGGTGACACGACATCTGCGTCCCTGAGCCGTCTGTCGCACAACACGAGACTTATCCAGTGTTTGTTGCAACCTTGAATACTCCGCTAAAATAAGAGCTATTCTAGCTACTTTTTCGTATGTCCTTCAGTATGTCTGTCTGTTTCTCCGGGCTTAATCCGTCCAGGCATAAGATTACCAAATTGGTGGTAAACTTTTGTGTTCCATTTCTTTAATTGAAATTCGGTATTCAAATTGAGATTAAAGTAATTCAGGGTACTTAAAAATTAATCTTTATAATTGATATAAATCTCAATTGTACACTAAAAACGAAATTACTACTTCGTATGCAGAATCTCTCTTCCCTTAAGTGTGTACAATAGGGGAGTTTTTTTTTCATTTAGATACAAAACTTCATAATTTGTCAATCGATTTACTCGCAGTTCGTAAGTTATTTTGAAAAAAGTAATGAAACGCATCATTTAACAAAATTATCTTCAAAGTATGCAAAATAAAAGTAATAGGGTAATTGAAATTGCTAAGAAAAGATTTTACGAAAATCGACCCTCGTCAAGTCCTGTGTTTTATAAGTATGAGACATTAAAGTCGCTGTTTAGGTTGGTAGTATACAATAACGCGGTGTTTAGATAGCATTTTTTTAATAAATGGCGAAGTGGATTTAAGGTGTGCTTTATTATTACTACTAACTTCATACTTATACCCACTCTTCAAAAATGGTATTATTCATGTATGTATTTTCACGGCGTTGAGATATCTTAGGATTTTGTTTGTTTATCAATAACGCAGAAACCGTTGAATGGATTTAAATGAAATTTGGCACACAGATAGACAGTGTTTTAAATAATATGTAGGGTTCCTTTTGTTTCCGGGAAAACAAAGGATCCCACATATTTTCTTTGTTTTCCCTGTTCCTTTATTTGTCTTAAATCAATGCGTGCGGAGTCGCCAGCAAAACCTATTTAAAGTATGAGATCGAGTGCTTAACTCCGACGTTTATGCAGCAAAGATACTGACTGCATCCGCGTTTGAGGTCGATCAAATCTAAACTGTACTACAAATAAGTAAATATCATTCTGTGCCCTCAATTTATTGTCGTCATACAGGCCATTATGATGATTTGTTTACTTTACACAATCTAATAGAGAGTGTCGCTCGTATCGTGGTCGAAGCAATTTATAGTAGAGAAAGTGTAGTAATATCGGCGGCGTGTCGCTGCGGAAATGTTCTCTGTATTGTTACTATAATGACTTTCTTCGTCTAAATAACATTGGTGTTCAGCTTTATTTTTGCACTCTATTCAAACCTGCTCGCCTTGCTTTAATCACGGTGTACAATGCTCGGAACGAAAACTAAAGGTTTATTTTGTTTCACTTCACTCTAACACCGCTACCAACCTTTTCCTATTCCTTTGTCAGGTCCGCAAAATAATATTTTGTCGCTTATTGTTTTAGAACAGTTTTACGCGACTGGAGTAAAATAGAGCTATGTTTTTTCATACGTATAGACATGAATATCACATGCTAAATGTTCACACAAATGTATGTTTTACTCGGCTGAGACCAGAAATTAATTAGCACTGTAATTAGAAGAAGAATTAAAATTTTTCTCTGATTTAGCTTCCAAACCAAGTATTGCGATGATATATTAAAGACTGCAGACAAATATTCGGCACGCAATAATGAGATGGTCGGTTGCGTTAGTAAAGCGATGTATGAAAATTCACGTAGTCATGTATGAAATCACGTATGTCCGCGTACCACTGAATGCATTTACACTAATCATCGACCATCGTAGCGTCAGAAAGAGATACCTACATGATTGGTATGAAGTATGCATTTATTTGCCGAAGATGGGAATCAGCGGGAAATCTTTAACTTAGCAGTTTGAAAGACAAAATGACAGTTGTGAAATGTCTTTAAGATAAAAACGAAGGTTCAAAGTTAGAACGCGTCACTACTGACCGTCAGATGATCTGTTTCGTTAGGTTTGGTTAAATAAAAAATAAATAAATTTAACGGTTGTAAAAAAAATAGTGCGTGTACAACGGTGAATACGCGTAAGTAGTAATACTTTTTGTTTGTTAAAAACGACCATTTTAATTAAGTTGCAAGTAAAAAATAAAATCTATTTTCAGTGTAGAAAAGATAAATGGCGGCTGGCGTTAAATTGACCCGCTTGAGTTTATAGCTCCACATTTACATTGTACTTTGAATTTCGCTTATAACGTGTTACATCGTTTCCGAACCACAATGAAAAAATGCAATCCACAACATTCGTTGCAATATGCTTTATAGATGTATTACTTCCCCTTCTTCTAACTAATATACTCATAAAACATATATCTTTACTAGTATACGTTCATGCTTGAAAATGCGTAACGCCAACACCGATTTCTCCTTCTGCCGAGCAAAATAAAAAATAGTAAAGTTAAAAAACCCTTTATTTTGTTCAAAAGCTGTTTTTCGTCGAATATTAGAATCGTAAATTGTTACCGATAATGTCACGATCTACGTATATAAGTCAATTAACTTTGGTGGTGTCATACTTTTGTTCATACTACTTAGCCATCTACTTAGTCATAGAAGCGTCCGAAAATCGATTTCCACGATGTCTTTTCAAGATATCGATTTTTTGTACCATTATTTGAAAAGTTATTATAAATTTATCAAAATAAACATTTATACACATAAACCGTACGGAGTAAATTCTCTAAATGATAGTAAAAACCGCATCACTCCGAAGTCCGTTGCGAAGTTTACAAGAACGAAGCGGATAAACAGACCGACGCGGAGACTGCCATTGATTTGTTCTATTCAGTGATTAAATGGCCTTTTACTAGGATTCTTAGCATTACGTCATTTCTGTGAGTAGTGCGATGTGAATAGATAAATCTACGGAGGTAGCCCTCGTGTCGTAGGCACACCCGCCACTCTTTCATCGCAATTCCGAGAATACGGAGCTTGAAGGTTGCCAGATATTTTTTCATATATCTTACGACATTCGTGAAACATGTGTCGTGCATGCGTATTTTCAACAGAAAAATTGTATGCTAATCTACTATGCTGCGGATGTTTTGGTAGAAACACCGAGACAGGCGTACGTAACGACTAGCGGTGGCGAATAACATTTTTAATAATAATAACTTCACACTCATAACCCAACACTAGGATTCCATGTGTTATGGGTGCCGCCATAGACACACACTGAAACAAGCATGTGTTACAGACCAGGTACAGAAATTAAAATTCGCCATTCAAATTTCTGCCACGCTGGAAATCGTACCCGGGACCCGGCGAACGGCAGGCCGGCATGTTGACCACGGTGCCATACTGTTCTTAGTAATTAGCCTACGACATTGTCCTAGTGGATTAAGAAGTCATGTCCTTAATATAATTATGTTGTGGCCCCTATTTATTCTATATATGTAATAATAACTTATAAGGATTTTGTTAACGTGCTAAATTTCATAAAAGTGGAGCGTGCTTTGTTAACTGTAATAGCTATCCTGTGATTCCGTTTGATCGAATCGCCGAATTGCTAAGTAGAATATAGCGTGTATGTCATTTGCCCTTTAGCAGATAGCAGTAGTACGCTGATGTCCGGGCACTCTTAAAGGCCTAAAAGGCGAACGAAGCCGTGACTCATCGCAGTTGGGGCGCATGCAAGAAACTAAAAAATGTATGGAATCCACTCGCTTAGATTGTAATAGATTAGGTAGGTATGTTACTTTGATATGAAACGTGTTTAAAATCACACCAAGAATACGTACATACGTATAACTGAACATAAATTTGTAATTTAACGAAAATGGGGTCGTTTAATCATAATACATGTAATTCTCGAGGGATGCGTTGCTACTCCTGAGGACTACGTTGGAATGCCTCCTGCCCAGTGTCGTCTACCTAACTAAACCCTTCAAACCGAAACGCAGCAGTTCTTACACTGCTGCTTTATGGCAGAGATAGGTTCTACGGTGGTGCCGCCGCAGGCAATCCTTCAACATGAGACTACCACCATCAAACATATCTATATAGACAATCTACTCTTGTATCTAAATGCGAGTGAAATGTAGGTCCATATGGTCTGTACTGTGATTTGGCGCCGAAAGTGCCGAATATATGTAAGTTTTAATACCAAAAGGTTAAGGACGCAATGACTCATCTTTGTTGGGTCACTGGAGGAAAGTATGCGGAGATTCCTTTCGATCGCAGGGGAAGCACGAATGCCAATAACGGAATACGCCACCCGGAAAAATGTGGATATGCGAGCCACATGTGCCGCCGATATCGTTTGGGTTTCGGACAAACTTTTCGTAGCATTTTTATTGACGTTAAAATTTCCAGGATATTATAGATATAACCCATGTAGAGTGTCTGCAATCATTGTTCTTTTAAAGGGATTGTTGCTTTTACTATTTTTCTGATTACTTCTAAACTTCTCTGCAACAACCATCTGAAATATCATACTCGGTTGTTTAAGTTAAATGAGTTGATAGCTATGTAACGTATGCCTGCGCAATTCGACGAGTGGTCACCATGACGTTTCGATTCCCAGCGGAGCGAAGTTTGAATGATAAAATTCGTTTTCCGTTTTTCTGATTTGTTGTCCTCATTCTGTAAATATCCGACAAAAACATCCCTTTAATTTTATGGCTTACTTTTATCGTTAAGTAATCTGGTTATTTAAAAAATATTCACACTTCATTTACTTTTCAAGAACGAAGTTAATTTCGCGTTATTGACCCGTCAACGCCTTTGTAGCAGCACAAAAAATGGAGTGAATTTTTGAAAAGAAAATATCTGAGAGAAAATTGACGTCGGAAAATTGGTAGCAGCCTAGAATTATCTCATCCACAAAGAAATATAATATGCCGTGTGTATTCCAGTTATTGGAATATATTTTTAAACATTCTGGTATAAGTTTATGGTTTCAATATCAAAGCGAAATCTCGTTTTATCGCAGTCTTAACTTTGCTTTTATTTTAGCACTAAAGGTGGGAACAGTCGTTTCGGGCCGCCCGATGACTATAAAGTGCGAAGGTTGGGTTGTATACCCATCAAGACTACCTTGACCCCTAGCTTCAGTATCGCTTTGTGTCAAGGCTCGCCAAACTTTATTGATGAAGTTCATAATTTCATTACAAAGGTGGTCCCCAGCCACAAAGGAATTGTCAATTATCTCTTCGTTCGGTTTTACCGAGCATCATATAAGAACATGAATTGGTTTGTTCAGTTTGAATGGAGATACAGGGTATCATAGTATCGTTGCACTGCTGGGGTGCGACGACTTTTCACAGTCACAATGTCAATGAAATTGCGAAATGTAGTTTTCTGTGTGTAAGATAAATATATTCAAGTATGAAATGCTTGAATATGTAAACAAATTTGTTTAGTATAATCGGTAATAACTATCATGGTTAATAAGGATATTGTCGAATCCCAAGTTCAATCATTGAATATGTCTCTGGAGTTTACATAATAGTACTTGTAAACAAATGTACATCAGTGGTATATCAGTGTAGATTACTATTTTGTGAGACCGACGAC
>DWKW01002643.1:0-10808 GCA_018250115.1 Doberes anticus
TGAAAAATTTTAATTCATCAATTGTAATATTCAATTTTATTATTTAAAAATTAAATGTTTAATTTTGATTTAATATGCTTTAATAAAACAAAAAAATGGCGCCACACCAAAGGGGACCTAGGGCATATAGGGCATCAATCCTAAATCTGCCACTGCACCGGAGCGGTAGGTCGAGATTCTTAAGGATTAGACTCACTTTATAATCATATATAGAATAAAACAATTTTACAAAGAAGCTGTCCCGTAGTGGAGTACCGCTGGTACTGCACATCAAATTCTGCACTAAAGCAACTTTGTTTGGGTTTGTGTGACTAGGCAGACTGCAGTAACGGCAGTAACTGGACATGAGGCTATATAATTTTGTCCTATAGACTAGCAACGCATCCACAAATGACCTATAAGTAGGTCCTATTCGAAATGTAGATATTCATACAGTGACCATTTAACATAACAGGTGCGGTCGCAGCATGAAATTTTGGATGGGGTCATACTAAAAATAAGAAATATCGAGTAAAAATTGTGGGGGGGGAGTCATACTAATAATGAGATATGTCGAGTAAATTAGATTTGAAAGCGCGATTTATTCAAAATTATTTTTAATACATATTTTTGATTTAATTGTTTAGATCGTTTAAGTAGGTACATAGTTGATATTTTTTTAATCTTCGTAAATTGACTATTTTTTAAGGTTTTGAAATTTGATAATACCAATTGGGGGGTCATGACGTCTGTGACACCCCCCTTTTAGAACCGCGCCTGTAACATAAGATCGCTATTTCCTCAAAAGGAAACCCTGTTACTTTTCTATAATAGTTATTTTGTAAAAGCATAAATACACGTTAAAAGGTTAATATACCCTTATCGATTCTACGACTTACTGTTGAGACTTGGAGAAATTAAAAAAATAAGTGCCTGTTAAATTTTTTAGAGCAATCTGATAAGTAAACGAAAGATTTGCCGTTTAAAAAAATGAGGCGTGATATTACAAATTATAAAAATTATAAAAGTTACGATAATTAAATAAAACATCACCACGACAATAACGACTCTGGATTTCAAATGTACAAAAGAATAAATGGCGATTGTTGTAATTATTAGGTTTTAGCGAGGAATGAACCACCGGCCATAAAATTTAAATTATGTTTTTAATTAAGTAGCAATAGCAAACAGGCAGAATACCACCTGATGTTTAATGGTCACTACCGTCCATCGACAACAAATATAATCAATACAAACACACAAACAATACAAACAAGAAACTGGTTTATATTAGCTTTTGTAACACAACATAAAATTATTTCGCTTCAGCTTCGATGCTGGCTATCTACGATTTTTTTAACTACTAGACTACTGCTCACGATACTGTTGTGACTCTAAAGAGGTAAAGTTTGTAATCCGATTTCAATTTTTTCACCATTAAAGACGGATCTTCAGGGTAGACATAGGCTGTATATTATCATGTTAAAATAAAATGTCTTTTCGTGGAGACCAAATTTGCAACGTAAATCAACGAAAAAACGTTCGAGCGAATTCGTTTACTTACGAACGCTGCCTTAACGGTAAGAGATATGAATGCTTCTACAAAAAAGTTGTACACATGTAAAAAGGTCCACGACAACATAAACCTATATTTTCAGGTTTATTCGCAAACTGAATTGAAAATTGTAATTTAAATAATTTGAATATATCCATAGTAATTTCAGTAAAATTTTCATATAGTCAGGGAAATTTTATGCGGATAAAAATTGCCTTTATACTTACAACATTGTGTCGTCGAGTAGTTCAGATCATATATTACGATAGTGTTTTTGCAATCAAATAATGAAATGCGCGGCCGACTTAACATATGCCTATTTGTCACTTAAAATAAGGAATTTCTTTATTCACGTTGGTATTCACCATTTTTAATTGAAGAGATATGGCGTATACTAGATATAGGTCCAGTAGAATTATAAAAGCACGCGCACACACTCGCGTAAACACACACTACTTAAACTAAGAGATATGCAGACATATGTGCAGGCACTTTTTAATGAAAATATGTTATTGTTTTGACTTTGTTTAGTGTGTTTTAGGATTTTATAGTCCGTTACTATAAAATTCACTGCGAGATTGTTAGGTTTTTATTTTTAAATATTATGTATATTGCCATTACGAAGGTACTGATCATCCAAAACTCAAAGTATCCTAGTGTAGGACCAATAATCATATTATTATGCAATTACTAATGCTTTGCTGCACATAGATTCACCTCAACTCATTAATTTCTCTCCAATCTATCTAGCTTATTACGTACCTAATCTATAATACCCACTACATATGTATTTATTAATACCTACTAACCTAATCTATACCAATAAATAAAATTGAATGGTTTGTCTGTGATTTCAAACGAAAGGTTCAAAACCATAGATTAAAGATAAAATAATCAACTGTTCGAATTTTCGTCGGCCTGTGTTTTTTGACGCGATCAGCTTAATTGCGTGTTCAGGCAGAATACATTGGACAGGAGGCATTCAAATTTAATCCTCAGGAGAAGCAACGCCTACGTACGGCCTAAGACAAGATTTCTGTTCTATTTTAATTTGAATGTGGATGGATGTAAATAAGCTGTAGTGAGGACTTGACATTAGGCGGCCAGCATCATCGTTTGCTAATTCCCTTAATATAAAAAAAAAATTGAAGACTTTCGTTCATTATAATTAGGTATATACAGTTTATAACGTTTGTGACTACGAAAATTATGCAAATTGGATTACTTAAGCTAAATAAGCACTTCGAATTCGGCATTGTAGGCTTTGTAGATTTAATGTACATGATCTTCAGGGTACCTATGACGATGTGGTAATAAGGCAAAAAAAAGTTACTAATTATAACCATTTTCCGAACATTATAGAAAATGATCTTTTATGGTTGTGTGTACGTTGGCTTTAAGGGGTCACTACTGCCCATGGACAACCACATCTCACTTGAAATAGGTCTGCAGTCCTATCTGAGGGTGGGACTTACGGCAGAAATAGGTCTCTGTCAGTTTCACATACAACATTATGCCGAGTTAATGTTGATGGCGAAAAGTTTTACGTGAACGAAGTCGCTGGCACTCTGTAGTACAAAATAATGACGTAAAGTACTTGTACCTAACTAATAGGATGATTCTCCTAAAGCCAGCGCATGCGAGAGCCATTAGAGTCCCCCATGGATGCAAAAATGGTAATAATTACAATGTTAATAGATAATGATTCTGTTGAAATTACCTTGTAACTGTTGTGGATTTTATTGCGGTGATTCTAGGCGGTATATATAACAAGGGTACGCGGGACAGGAGGTGGCATACACGAGGCGTTGCTGCCAGGACTAAGTGGAGCAATTCAAGTGAAAGTGGAGATAGTTCTTTCTCTTTCTGCCTTCAATCCGCGCTGTGCACGGATTGAGTGTGGTCACTCGTCTTCCTTTATCAACAGAGGCCGCTGCGCCGGCGTGATAAATTGTTTTAAACAATTTTGATAAAGTGACCGCGAATTGTGATCAGTGCCTGTGGAAAATTCTTGTCGAGTTTCGTTTTTGCAATAGGTACGTAAACAAGCCGTATTAGCTTAGAAATGTAATTTACTTGGTATTCTTGTTTTAAAAATGGTTATAAGTTGTTTCCAAAGCAAAACAATTTTGAAAGATGTTTAAATAGAGAATTAATTGTTTAATGGAAAATAGTATCTTTGGAATTTATTGTTTGTGTTTATTGTTTGAATATTAACCGGATAGCAATCAATTCTGCAGTACATCTCGTTCTAAGTGGTACCTGCAGCCCATAGACTGAAAACTTGTCTGAGGCCGCACGTAGATGGGTTGCTGCTCTTAAGGAGGACTGTGCTGCAGTACCACACCTGTCTAGTGTATTCTCACTAACCTCACCCTTTAAACCGAAACATAATAGCTGCTCACTCTGCTGCTTGGAGGCAGAAATCGGTGAAGAAGTGGTACCGTCGCAGGCGAGCCGTCATAATGCACTTCCACCGACGAACATAAAATATTGATTGTGTTTCAATTGTAAGATCCATGCCCTCATTTCGTTATCCTTCTTAAATAAATCTGCATTCAAATTTGTGACACGGATTAATGATTCTCACATTACACCTACTCGTAATTTTATGCCTGGCCTGTATTAGGCACAGGAATACAATATATTATGCCATAAATAATGATTTTATTTCAAGTGTCAGTTGCTGGTTGCCCGTAAATGCTGTTGTATTTACTCCATTTAAAAACACCGATGCCGTCATAACTGAAATAAACGAGAAATGCGCGACTTGATCCGTTATTTGGAAAATAATTATTAGAATCTGTACGTTAAAACCGCGTAGGTACAAATTTACGCGAGAAAGTAATTTCGTCGCTGCATAAAAGTTAACGTTCCGAATTCAAATAAGTTACAGGAAGGCGTGAGTTTGAAATTTATGCAACACAATGGGGTCGTCTAAGATTGTTCAAGATCGGTATGGAGCCTCATGGTGTGGTAATTTAGAATCATTTGAGGATTAATAGCGAAGAGTTAGGTCGGAATGAGGCTAAGACTGCTGCTTTGCTGCAGCACTAGTTAGGGGTACGAGATATCCTGATAATCATTTACCCTTAGTGCTTAGTACATCTACTAACACTTTGCTCTGAATAGGTAATCGTTTGAACGGCGCTTATCGAAACAACAATATATGGTCTAGATATAGAGGTATTAATAATATAACTTTGTATTGAACTACTTTCTATTCCGTTAAGTATATTATAGGGGAACAGGAAAACGAGCAACTCTCTCGCCTAGAACGAGTCGCAGGGAGCCGTGGCGATGCAAACCGCATACCAAGCGGGACAACGCGATTTTAAATGTTTATGTCAATCACGCGCAGGATCATCGAGTTAGGTATTTATTGATTGAATGAGGACACCGATGATATCTGTTATTTAACAAAAAAAAGAACGTACATTAAAAAATCCTTCTAGTCTATGGTTTAGTTGAAGATCCTCAGACAATAGACATTAATATTTTTCTTTTTCTCGTAGCTGTACGAAGTTTTTGCTTGGCTAATGATAGCCTTGTGATAGAATAAGCAAATCTTTTTCTCTGTGTATCTAGTATGATTCTCGCCGAGAAGATAGCTTCTTGCCGGGAAAAAACCATGTTTGTGGTGGTATGTTCAAGGCTTATTCACGGCTTCACCATCGCGACATATTTCTGCCGTAAAACAACTGTGCTCGCACAACTTTTTTAGCATTCATTTTCTTTATGTCTGTCGGTGTGAAGACTGATTAGGCAGTAGAAATATAATTTAGAATTCGTCCTGTCTCAGTGTAAGTATACACTGTAGAAGAAATCATTGTAAGCGGACAATGATACATAATGTCTTCTAATGAAGTCCTCAGGAAGTAATAACGCATCCAAGTATATCCTAAGGTAGTAAGTACTACAGGGACCATGGTTTTTTAGGTTGAAAATGGATTCCTATGATTTGTAGTGACCACTATACAACCCGTGACTGGACAGTTGTTACAAGTTATTTTTTTTTAAATCGAGAGTTAACTTCTGCATAGATAAACAAGAAGATGGGTACTGAATATTACATGATTCTGGAAATGTTTTAAAATATATATTAATTATAAAAACAAATAAGTAATGAAATTAATAACTAACGTAATACCTATGCACATTTAGAAACATAGAGTCCTTAACAACAAAATATAATTTTTATGTACCTCCATTAAAGCGTAGGATCTATTTATATAACAAAATACGATGGTTTGTTTTACGATTGTTTGTTAGAAACGTGGTAGGTACCTATAGCTTTATTGAAAACGTTTAGAAAGGTTCTAACAGGAATTTAATATTTTGATAGGTACATACGACAATATACAACTCGCACGCAATTTGAATTTCCAATTACTGAACGATTTATAGCACGCGTAACGAGAATCCATAATAGAGGACACACATAATAGAATCCTCACTGAATAGTAAACAGATTACATGCAAAATCTAAACTATTATGTTAAAAATAAGTCTGTCGCCGCATAGAAGTGATAAGAATAAGAATATTTTATCAGAAAATTAATGAATGAAACTATAAAATGATAAATGGTCAAAACACTACGTCCCGCGTATATGACAGCACATGGTTACAGAGTGGTCAAAGCTATCACCTGCTGAACTTATTCAAACATTTGTTATTCAATATGCATTTGAACTGTAAAAATCCCATTTAAATTTAATTACGTGTTTTTGAGTGATTGAAAAACAACCATACGAACAGACAAAAAGATACGATTAGTCGATGGTAGTTAGATTTTCAAAAATATCTTCAATGTACAAGAATGACTCCGTTATAATTTTATAATAGTATATATATGAACAGATATAAATAGATATTTTGCAAAATTGATTCCTCGTATTTTAACAGCACCTTGTTTAACATGCCCGTCACAAAGAAATATCGGGTCGCCGTGATAGTCTTAAACCGTTTATAATGTTTAAATTCTATCACTATCAGATACTGAACCATCAAATTCCCGCCATTGCCCGTTATGCAACATAATTTATTCCTGTTTTCATGTCCGTCCGTCCTGTTTCACTTCAAGGATTTGGAAGATGATTACCGCTTGTACCATAATTCCAATTGAGAGCATCGATTATATAGTAGCTGATTTATGATTATGAGGGCGAGTTTTGAGCAAAAACGATGTCGGCGACGTTTCCCGCTGTGTAAAGGGACCTGCGGTGCCAATTTCTCACACGTAAAAACATAATATGAATATGCTAATGGTGTTGATGAGATGACTGATCGATGTAGCGGTACTCCAATGATGTAGGCATTGACCAGTTTTTTTACCGGTCCGTCGTGTCCTTGATTCATAAACAAGATACACGTTGTACGGTGCGTAATAATATAAAATATTTAATTAACGACACGGCGTTGGTAAATCGAAAGCACAAATATATAGAAATGAGGCTCATTACACTGCTATTAAGTGCACAACGGTACATTGGCCGCTGTTTTACGGGTACGGGGTTAAGGACGAAAAATGCAGTCGGTCAACGGTGAGCCGCGATGTGCCGGACGCAGCGGGTGGAAGCGTATTTATTTCGATACGTGCTAGTTTGCGGGTCATTAAGGCGTCGTTGGTTCCTAATATTATTCAGCGGAGTGCTGAGCTACAAGGGGTTCCTCTTCTGTATTCAAAATAAATCTATAATTTGTAAGTAGACTAGAAACGGAAGTTGTTAGATTAATGTAGCGAAACTAAAAACAACATAAATTCCTGGAATAAAACTAAAATCAAATAAGCTAATCAGACGACAGATTGAGAAAAAAAACAGCCAAATAAAATAAAAACAAATAATATAAAACAAAGTTTTTTATTTTAAGCGCTCGCCTAGTCGTTAAGAATCTCACAATCCGGTGGGTCGGGGTTCAAATCCCGGCATGCACTACAAAAATTTTCAAAATGAACATATTTAATTGTTTCAAAATTATGTGCGTAATACAATAAATAAATACTATCAGCCGGTTTTACGATGAAGTAAAACATCGTGAGGAAACCTGCATGCTTGTGAGTACTCCATAATCATGGTCACGGTCATAAGTCATATGAAGTTGGCCAATCCGCCCTTGGCCAGCGTAGTGGTCTACGACCTAAATCGTCTCATCGCTGAGAGAGACCAGTGCCCAGTAGTGAGACAATAGCTGGTTAATGATGAAGTTTATTTAATAACTTTTAGTTTTCTGTCATTATAATGCAACGTGAGAGATATTCTTGACAAATATGAGACAAAAAGCATTTAAAAAAAATTTAATATCCTGAAACAAGTTCTAAGGAATTTGATGAAGATTATCGGTTTTTTCTACCGTCTCCCCTTTTTCGCGCATTTTAGATGTTTAGGAACTTACGGCGCCTTAATATTCGTTTGTCAATCGCCGAGCTGAGGTTACCCTATAACTACTCTGTGATACTTCCGAAATACTATTTAGTGAAATCTATTTAACTAGCTTTACTTTCCGTTTGTTACATCTGAAAGTTGCTTTACAGGTTAGGTAGAGCGCGCATTCGGAAAATGCACTGCAACAACATATCTAATAGAGGCGTAAACACTTGATTTCCTGAACACACGGCATCTCCCGCCCGTGGCGGTGTGAGATCGAGCGGTTAAAGTTATCGTGATGTAAATTGTGGTAGAGTCTTATGTCGAGGGCTCGCTTGCGGCGGCACCTGTTTCTGCCGTAATCTGCAGTGTGAGAACTGCTGTGTTTCGGTTTGAAGGGTGTGGTTAGGCGAAGACACCGGACAAGAGGCATTCCAACTTAGTCCTCATGAGTAGCAACGCAACATACGACCTCAGATAGGACTTCCCACTTAGTTGAGGTTTGATGTGGATGTCCATGGGCTGTAGACCACTTAACATCAGGTGGCTTGGATGCTCGTTTGCAATTCCGTTTGAATAAATTTTTTTATTGCATACGTACGTTTTGAGCGGTGTAGTGCAGTGTTAGGAAAAACCTTGTGCAAAGCGGGTGAACTGATATCAGTCTGTTCGCGGTGTCAACGTCAGATGGCCTGCATGCTCGTTTACTATTCTGCTAATATAAAAAATAATACGCACATATTTTAGAAACAATTATTAATAACAATTTAGAAATTCAGAGGTGCGTGGCGGGCGTGCCGTGCGTTGAACCCCGACCCACCAGAGTGGGAGTCGAGATTTTTAACCACTAGCTTTTATCACTCACTCACCTTAAGTCACTAACTCGTATTAAGTTATTACTTCCAAACTTAACTTATTCTAGATCCACCATGAAGTGTATTCTGGCCCTGGTGTGCGTGCTCGGCGTTATCCACTGCCACTCCACCGCCAAGCCCGTGAATGAGGCTCAGGATAAGGGGCTCATAGATTGGATCAACGGTTGGATCACCACCAGCACCACGACATGGAGGCCTACGAATGATCCACCAGAGGACTGCCCTGTTTGTCGTTAGTACATCTTTACAGTTTCTATGATAGTAATAGCCTGACAGTTGAAATTCTACTTTTCCACTCCGATTTGTCTGGATTTTTCTGATTTTAACGGGATTTTGTCGTCTGAAATCTTTTTTTTTGTTAGGGATGAATTTAGACCACAATCCACCGCGCTTGCCAATTGTGGATTGGCGGATTTCAAATGTCTTTGAGAACATTATGGAGAACTGAAGGATGCCGGTTTGCTCAGAATGGAGCCGGAAGTCGAATTTTTTTAATACTCTAGGCTAACACTCAAATCGACAATTTCAACTTTTTGGTAACAAAAAAATTAAGAATCAAATTATTCACTTCATTTTTAAAATTCCAGAATGCGGCATCCCCCGGACACGCCGTCGTATCGTAGGTGGTCACGAGACTATGAAGCTGGAGATACCTTGGATTGGGGTCATGTTGTACGGCGGCAGGTTTTACTGTGGCTGCTCGCTTATCAACGACTTGTATGTTCTCACTGCAGCTCATTGTACATCTGGGTGAGTTAACCTTGACTCTCGGGAGTCATCTGCAAGATATTAATTTGGATACGGCTTTTTATATTAGTCATAATTGTTAATTTGTTTTTTCATGACATTTTCTATAAATGTATTAGGTATTTGTTGTTCAATTTGTTTGTAAAACAGTTTTTGAACAATTGGAAATATTGGTAGAAGGCACCAGATTTCACATAGAGTGGAGAGTGTAGCAAAGTGGAGAGGAGATGACAAAGGAGCTTGTTTAGTAGTGCTGGTAGTAAACTCGTTGCAATTAACCTCATAGTAAACTCATCAAACTCATACTCATTAACAAATTCATAGTGTTATAGCCGCACGTATCGTCAAATGTACATAAATAAACTTTATTCTGCTGGAAGACGTTTCTTAGTAAAATGAGCAGTGCCTTCGTGGCATCCTCTTCATTATTTATTTTTGTATTGTTAATTTATTTATTTTGACTACATAGATCATAATAATCGGACAAGTAAAATAACGACAAAACTCAAATTTAATTCCAGATTCCGCAAAGAGCGGATATCGATCCGTTTCCTAGAACATGACCGATCTGTCGCCAACGAAACGAAGACTATTGATCGGAAAGTTTCAGCCATTATACGTCATATGCGCTACAATCCTGGTACTTACGACAACGATATCGCTTTGCTGCGTCTGGATAAAAGGGTAAGCTTATCTACAACAGGCTTACTTACTGCTTAACAGATGTATTCCGAGTCTAATCTTTGCGTTCCTCCTGCACTGCCACAGGAGCTGACAATTAAACTTTAGGTCTTTAACTGACTCCTCTTTGACTTCCTTTGCATTCATTTCATTTCCATTCCCTGACGGGTCCAGGTTTACACATAGGGTGGGATTTCACGCTGCATGTTTGGGCGGGGGGCGGTAATGTGTATGTAATTTGATTACGGGGGGGAAATCTTCAGCAAGAACCCTGATACCATGGGAGTGATACCGGGGTATGTGGGGCTCTTACCCACTACAACCCCCTCGGTGGCCGTCTTCAGCGCAGTTGGAGGACTCCGGGATCTCCAGTGGAACGCACCGGAGTCCTCTGAGCGCGGCGCCCTTTCGAGCTAGTCTCGGGAGAGGCTTAATGTGCCTCATCCCTCACCATCGGTGTTTACGACGGCATGCAGCCACACATACTGTCGTCCTTCCCGGGGTCGCTGGACGGTTCGGGCTCCCACCCTTGCCGCCCGCAACCCCGAAAGCCCCTTTTAGTCGCCTCTTACCGGCAGAGGATACCGTAGCTGTATTCTGGTACC
>DWKW01002644.1:0-10807 GCA_018250115.1 Doberes anticus
TGTGGTTAGGCAGAAGACACCGGCCAACAAGCATTCCAACTTAGTAGCATTGCTTCCTCATGAGTAGCAACGCATCCACATACGACCTCAGATAGGACTTTCGTCCTATTTGTGGCTTGATGTGGATGTTAAGTGGTCTCTGCAGCCCATGCACACACACACCTGAGGTTGTGTGTGGATGCGTTGCTACCCCTGTGGACTGCGTTGGAATGCCTCCCGTCCAGTGTCGTCTGCCTAACGACACAAGTCCTCTTATATATTACGCATTACTTTAGTAGGCACAAACGACTCACTGAGTTTGACGTGTCTCGAGCTTCATGAGCTCAGGCCTTTGAACACGAAAGAAATAAAAAATACTTTACGACACTTGTTTTTGAATCCCGTCGTTTCATTAGCTTTAGGTTTGTGGTAGGACAGATCCCTATCGAATCCGGCTGAAAGACATTTCACTGTTTTATCAGTAAAAAAGGCCGTTAGAATATTGATGTTGGAAATTTTAATGATAAAAAGAAAAGAAAAAGATTTTTCAGAACCGTTGTTCTATGCGATTAACAATTTTACAGCAAAACGCTTTTTAATAGGGGTAATTTTGATGGTGATAGAGTCTTATGTCGAAGGCTCGCCTGCGGCGGCACCACCGCTATTTCTGGCCTAAAGCAGCAGTGTGATAACTGCTGTGTTTCGTTTTGAAGGGTGTGGTTAGGCAGAAGACACCGGATTGGAGGCATTCCAACTTAGCCCTCAGGCGTCGCAACGAATCCACATACGACCTGAGATACGACTTTCGTCCTAGTTGAGGTTTGCTGTGGATGTCCGTGGGCTGCAGTAAACTTTTACCTTCAGGTGGCCTGCATGCTTGATTGCTGTTCTATTAAGATTAAAATATATATATATGCCATCGGCAAAACCGACATTATTATGGAGAGTACCTACCGAATCTAATAACTGAAAGTTTTAAATGCCTATAGCTGCCTTGAACCTTTAGGTAACTGGAGACAAAATAGGAGCAAGCAATCTAATTGTACATTATTTAATAACCTAAGTATTTTGAATATAAAGGGAATTTGAAATCAGTATGGTCATTTACATCAAAGACAATACGTTAGACTAGTCTTAAGTCTACTGCGACATAACTTTCTCGCAGAAGGAAACCCCGCACTCCACGATCCCTCGCTTCCCGCCATAGCTTTGACTAAAGCAGGAAGCGAGAGGTCATCTCCCACAGCTGCGACGAGTTCACGGCGCTCACTAGCCCATGCTGGGCAATCCACAAGCGTATGTTGCGCCGTATCCTCGACGCAGCTGCAGTGGTGGCACTTGGTAGTCGGTTCCCTTCCGACTATTCGACACAGGTACTTTCCGAAGCATCCATGCCCAGAAAGTACCTGCATCAGCCGGAAGGTTAAGGACCCATGCCGCCCAATCTTCCATAATGGGTTGGCGGATGTCCATGGGCTGCAGTAACCACTCAACATCGGGCGACCTGCATGATCCTGTTACTAAAATTTTAAAATGAAATGAAATAAATATCAAGCAAACAAAAGTTTACGTTGACATAAGCCGGGCATGTATCGTCCTTATTTGCGAACATATGTCTGGCATTCATAATCTGTCTGCATACTGGCGTGCTGGCCATAAAAATTCACAATCCAGCTCTAGTTGTCTTTTCTATTTTGCGTACTCCTAATAATTAATAAAGCTCGGACACCGGCACAGCTTCAAAGGCTGTAGAATTTCGGAAACGTATTTTGTATCCGTGAGTGAGTAATAGCCTAGTGGTTAAGCATCTCGACCACGCAATGGTGGGTCGAGGTTCAATTCCCGGCCAGCACATCTATTTTACGAAATATTATCTACTCTAAATTAACAAAATTATGTGCGTATTGTAAATGAATTATACTCACTTTAACGGTAACGGAAAACATCGTGATACTGCACGCCTGAGAGTTCTCCATAACGTTCTCAAAGGCATGTGAAGTCCGCCAATCCGCACCGGCCAGCGTGGCGGACTATGGCCTAAACTCATCTCTGAAAGAAGCAGCAAGTTCTCAGCAGTGGAACGATAATTAATGGATTGATGATATATTAGCAACCCTCGTGAAGTAGTTAGAACGTAGCGCTGGTAATCTTTTCATTTCCATTTCCTTTTACAGATGGCGTACATGATGTTAGCAGCGACGTGGCTCAGTCCCATAACGATATCTTTCGCTCCAATCTACATGGGATGGTACACGACAAGTGAATTCATGAGAACGCGAGAACTTAACAAGTGTGAATTCAAAGTGAATAAACCTTACGCTGTCATATCAAGCTCAATATCGTTTTGGATACCGTGCACCATCATGATATTTACGTACCTGGCGATTTTCAAAGAAGCTAATCGTCAGGAGAAGGCATTACACGCTAGGGCGGGTAACGCTATGCTGATGCATCGACATTCGAGAGAGGTTGGCGACAAGAACGGTGCGTTGCATATAAACGCTACAACCCCCACCAAAGATAGAAATATCCTTAAGATGAAACGAGAACACAAAGCAGCAAGGACTTTAGGTATCATCATGGGTGCTTTCATCCTCTGCTATCTGCCTTTTTTCTTATTCTACGTGTCGACTTCTTTGTGCGATTCGTGTGAATATCCCGAAATAGTGTCGGTGATCATGTTCTGGACTGGTTACTTCAATTCGGCACTGAATCCGATCATTTACGCTTACTTCAATAGAGACTTTCGCAACGCGTTCAAGAACACGTTGGCTTGCGCGTTCTGCAGCTTCTGTCGCCGCAGTGCGTCCGACTTGGACGCGCTGGAGCGGCTCGACCGCCGCGGCTCCGCTCAGCTGAGGGTCCCTGTTCCATCGAGGAGAGCGTCAGATTTCGCGTCCCTTTGAATAGCGCCGGACAGTGAAGTGGTGAGAGCCGTTTGACAGGCCTACTGCCTCAACGAAGTAATTTAAGTGATGTACTTATAGTTGACAGTGATAATAATGAACAAATGAAGTCAAACAATGCGAGTGAGGTAGATAATGAAGCATTAAAAGTAGACGATTGAGTTGTGTCTGTAATTAATAAAGTAATTTTGATTTTTGAATGTGATTACGGAAATATGCTTATCCTTTATGTGACTTTAAGTCGTGATTTTTTAAACTTGTAAATACATTTTTTATCCGTAGAATGACGCCTGTGGTATTGGGAGGTATTATCTTACTTGATGTAAGTTAATTAGCCGGAGCCGGAATATTTATAGTAGAACGTAGGAAGTTTGTGAACAATTTGTATATAGTTGAAGTAATATCGGGCAATCTATCAGTCAGTTTAAGAGAATATTCTAATGAAAACATATATTCAATAGATTATGATAATAGTGTTGAATATAAAATATTTCAAAGGCGAACGGTCGTTTAGGTGTATAAAAGAAAGAAATTGAAGATAAATGTAGCAAAAATTCGTCGGATGAAGGTCGAAACGAAGGCCTAAAATTTTCGAGTGTTGGATTTTATTAGAGGCCAAAGTTATTCTGTACATATTAGATGAAAAGTAAATCGATATAATGTATATTGGGATAATTATAAAACATTTGATTAGGTTATTTCTAAAATCATAGAAACACTTATGTATGTATATCTCGATGTCGTATTCATTGCTGATATGAATTTAGAAAAATAAGATTTTAGGATTACCGTCTAGCAGTAGGTAGCTCAAGTTTCGAAATTAAATTTCGAAACAATTTTCGTTCATGTTAGCAATTCAATTCAAATTTTATTTCATTCAGTGAATTTAAACGTCAGTATCTGAAATTTCAATGAACATCACAAAATGTTGCTTGATCACACAAGAACCAATTTCCATTTTATGTTTCATTTGCTGAACATTAATTTTTTTAAAGTAAAAGTTGGGATGAAAAATATTTATTTAAAATTTTTAATATTGTAGCATTTGGCGGTCTTTTATGTACGAGTATGTAAGTTTTCATTTTGTCGAGGTAAAATAACGGCGAATATAAAAAAAAAATCTTTACATTTTGGAAGAAAAAGTTATCGTAGATAATAAATTAATTACTATTCATAGAAATTGTCTTGATTTACTAGTTAATCCAACCGCAATTAAGATAGTAATTGATATAAAACATTTTCGGTTTAAAATACATTTTAATAGTATTTATAGAATTTTAAAATTTTCTCATATAATAATTTTAAATAGCTGTTCACTTGAACACTTATTTACTACTCTAAACAATGCTTTTCATCGCTACATTTGTGATGTGATATAGTATTAATGAATAGGAATATAATGAAAAAAAAAGACTTAGAAAAAGACAAAACCTGTTACTGATATGAAGCAATAATTATGATATGAAAAGAATATCAAGTGACAAGCTGTTTAAAATTAGACTTAGTAGCAGTAGTTATTTCATCTCAAAACTAGAAAAAATCCTTAAATGTAACGAAAGTTACATAAGAGAAGGCATTGAAGCCAATGTAAATAAATAGAATAGTAACAAATAACGTACATCGTAGATAAAGGAATATCTTATAGATAAGGATCTAGATTTAATGATTTCGTTTAAACTTAATAGGGAGATACGATTAAAATATGGGGACAAATAACGCTTCAATAGAAAAAAAGAAATTTAAATTATAATCGATGTGCTATATTTAATATAACAAACCCTTTAGATTTTGGTGTGTCATTGTTGTGTAACTCTGTTACGGTGTTTATAGATATATCTAACCTTTCTTAATTCGATGAGTAATTGTGTGCAGTTGTTAGTACAGTGTAGAACTTTGATCGAAGTAATTATAAAATAACAATAATAAGTAGCAACTTATAGCTAAGTATTTCGTGTTCATGTTTATCACAGTGTGTCGTGAGATTCAATCCGTTGCTTTAGGGAATGTGTTATGAACAGAATTCTGGTTCACCTATTCATTTTTGGGATTGTCGTTTTTTTTTAATTCCACAATTTCATTATTTAATTAACTTAATGAAATTTTGAAACTGGCAGGATTATAGAGCATTCAGAGAATTTCATACTAGTAGAATTATTTCTTAATTTAAACAATTAAAAAAAATATGCTTCTCGTGTGTAAATATCAGACGTTGCAATAAAACACAAGAACGCTATCTTGTTATAACTTTAAATAACAAGAAAGCGCTCCTGCAAAAGATAAAATATCAAGAAACTTCGTATAAGATAGAGACAAACGGAACGAGAACTAACATCGCAAAGAGCAGTAACAAGACACATTTATCTTCAAGTGAATTTTGAAATAATTTTAACAAAATTCAGAACTATTTTAGTCTATGTCTTACCAGAAGTTACGCTTTCAGCGCATATAAAAACTATCAAAGTGATGTCAAGGAAATAACACAAAGACAGTGCTGGTTGTCTGCTTGTCTTACCAAAGGCGACGTTTTCGTATACAAAATATAAGAGCAAAGGAAATCACCATTTCAAAAATGATTTAATATGATACATGAAAGATAAATTTACATCATCAACCCATTATTTTCCTACTGCTGGACACGGGTGTGCTCTCAGAGATGAGAGAATTTAGGCCATAGCCCACCATGCTGTCCAAGTGTGGATTGGCGATGTTTTCCTTCACCGTTAAAGCGAGTGATAATTAATTCATAATACGCACATAATTTCGAAATTCTATAATAGATAGTATTTCGAGAAATAATGCGTGAAGGGGTTTGAAGCTCTACCCGCCATAGCGCACTAGGCGATCTCTAACAAAGATTTAAGTAAAAAAATTAAATTATTAACGGCAAATGAAAGGTACAGTCAGTGGCGGTATACATTTATATTTATATTCCTGCACACTGTAACCTTCATGCACTCGCAAGCAAGGTAACGCGAAAAAAATTATGCTTCCTAACGCAAAAGTTTTCTAAACTATCAAAAATATTCCGAACTCTTCAGTGGTAACTCAGCTTAAAACACTGAAATTCTATATGCAAAGTAGTTTAAAGAACTCACAAACTTGTGTATTCAAGCGCTAGTTTCCAACAAACTGAGGAAACGCCGAGCCACGATCCAAAACTTCTAACAAAGGATTACATAGTTGTTCCTTGCGAATCCATTTATCTTCTTTGTAAAACTAAAACTGGCGCCTGGAATTTAACATCACTTTTTGCAAAAAGTATGCTGTTTTAGAATACGTATGTATGTGTGTGATCAGTTCTTTATCTTTATTTTGTTCGTAAAATTATTTAAATTCTCTTTGTTGCAGACCTTATTTGTCTTGATGTTTAATTTTTAGTCCAACTTGATGTCCATAGAAGTTTTGATAGTTTAGAATGTCTTCATGTTTGTGTACAATTAAGTCTTTCAATATTTTCTTAATATAATCAGTACATTTACTGAACGACTAATTTCATTTCATTGATTGAGTCTATAATAGTTAATAACGCAAAGATTATGTTATCGAGTTAACTTAACAGTAAAATTTATGATAACGTCTTATTACTTTGTGTTTAATTTTTAATCGTTTTTGATCATAATTTGAAACACATCTCTCAAATCTTACTACGTAGTAAATCACAAGGAGTTATCTATCAAAGATCAATAGTTTGACATGTTTCCTATCCAGCCCATCGACTGATTCTATCGCGAATAGACAAGCTATAGGCGGCTCTTTACCAAGATATTTTACCTGTTTAGAAATAATTAGTATAAATACATCAGATGAAATATAATTTCAAGCTAGCATGTAACGACTATAGCCTTTTTTGTTCATAACAATGTTCTGAATATGAAGACGACGTTGAAAATTTAACCGGCAAAAAATTCGTTTTCTTTATAGTCAATTTGAATACATTTCTCCCTTGATTACAATCATATGTTCCTTTAAAAAGAAATTATTGTCTCTTGTTACTTATTCACTGACAATATCTTTTTTTGGCGATGATTCAATTTTGCGATTCAGTTCGTTACTTGGCTACTATAGAGCCTTTACTTGGCAACTAAGCATTTGCTAACTCCATAATTAAAGACCATCGATCATTCAATTAATTAATATCAAGCTCACTTGCTAAGCCGTGAGAATATATATTACAAATTTGCATATTATATTATATATTGAGTTTGGTAATTTCGCCACATCAGACATTTCAGTATCACCGTTTATTTCGTTTAAACAATACATGTTGTTATTGAAGGTAGTTATAAGTTTGAATATGTCTGTGATTTGGGTCGTAGTTCAAATCCCGGCGCGCACCTCTGTATCTCGAAATATTGTCTATTTAAAATTTTCGAAATTATTCGCTTATTATAAATTTATTGTCACTCGCTTAAACGGCGAAGAAAAACAACGTGAGGTAACCTGCATGACAGAGTTCCCCATACCGTTCTCAAAAAGGCATGGGACTTCACAATCCCCACTTGTCCAGCGTGGTGGACTATGGCCTATACTCTCCGATCTCTGAGAGAAGACCTGTGCATAGCAGTGGGAAGATAAGGGGTTGATGATGATGATGTCTGTAAATTTATCTGCAGCATCATAGCTGCCAAACAGATCGATCAATTTTGATATTAACTGAGCTTTGCTGGGCTTCGATCCTGACCAGACTCTCACGGGAGCCTGATTTCAAACCGGCTTCGATAATGACCAGACTGTCGTGAGATGATTTCAAACCAGTAGGAGACCATTGCTTCCACGTTATCACTCTACAAAAAAATAATCCTGAAAGTACTTTTTCACCTGAATCAACGATATTTTGCTAAAAATTATCACTGAATCCTTCTAAACAGCTGAATTGCTATCATCGTTTTGAATTAGGTGGCCAGCGATGCGTATTAACCAGTTCATTTGCTATTTGAATTATGCAAATTCGCATTTAAGCTCGAATTAAAATTACCGATGATCCTTTTGTACGTAAGTAATGAACTCTATTAGTCGTTATCATTTCGGAAATCATAAATCCGACTAAAATGTCAATAATAAATTAAAATTGTCAGCAATCGGCAATTGTGATTAAATTATTACTCATTTATGGAGTATGGTACTGTGCCGGGTCGACAATTTAAAAGATTTCGCTCAAAGTTCTCACGTGTTTCTAATACTTTGTAAAATTATATTTCTCATCGAATTTCTTATCTATATTATTAACCTCATCTGATCTGTCTGTCGGTGTCCGTATAGTAACCACTTCGCTTGAAATTTCTGTGTGTGATGGATAGGCTTCGTATAGTTCTAATATAAATATATTTTATTCTGTATTTGTGTCATTAATTTTGTAATCTTGCGATTTTCTAGATATCGTACTTTCTTTATTCGTATACTGTACTGTATGTTTACCGATATGTATAAAATGTGTGTTAAAAATCCCAGTTTGTTGGGTTCCGTACCTCGAAACGAAATATGGAACCCTTGTCGTCCATATGTCTTTCTATGTTAAGACTGTCTGTATATCAAAACCTTTTTCCCTTCAATGCGTGCAATTATCGAGTTGAATTTAATATTAACTACTTAAGTCTACGAATAGGTCCGAT
The DNA here is from genome assembly GCA_018250115.1 of Doberes anticus. Taxonomy (NCBI): domain Eukaryota; kingdom Metazoa; phylum Arthropoda; class Insecta; order Lepidoptera; family Hesperiidae; genus Doberes; species Doberes anticus. The sequence continues at coordinate 8,495 of DWKW01002644.1, forward strand.
GTCCTGACGGAGGTTGAAAGCAGATGCTTTGCGTGTGTTGAAGACTAAGTTGGAATACCTCCTGTACATTATAGAGTTAACAATAGTGTATGTGAAGTGTGCGTATAAACATATAAGTACTTGAAACCAAATTTGTATTTGCAGATTTTTTCAAATATTTTTAGCTTTTTTTTGTGTGTCTTCGTCTATTTGATAGTTATTAGTTGACATTTCATCAATGAGAGCAGTTAGTTTATTCCAAATAAAGAAATCTTCGCACTAATTAGTAATTAGCAGACACAGTTTGCTGAAGTTTTTTTTCTGTACGCTTGATTCCTTCATTTTCTGTATTCACTTTTAAGATACCAGCTTCACATGAACATATCATGTCTTAAATATAGTCATATGAGAATTATTGTTTTGTGTTATATTAAGAAGTCTTATCTTGTTGTAAATACAGCACTGCTGTATTTGGGTTTCGGGTGTTTTTAGGCCATACGCTTAGGGTTGCCACCTTTTTTTTGCAATTAAAGTACATTGGATATTATGGGTAAGGAAATAAGTACATAGTATCAAAATGACAACACAATAACAAAATGAAAACAGTTGGAAACAGTGCATTCGAAATAACGTCACGTTCACAGTAAACAGCGCCTCCGAAATAACGTTACGTTTACAGAAAACAGTCGGAAACAGCGCCTCCGAAATAACGTCTCGTTTACAGAAGACAGTCGGAAACAGCGCCTCCAAAATAACGTCACGTTGACAGAAAACGATCGGAAACAGCGCCTCCGAAATAACGTCACGTTTACAGAAAACAGTCAAGCACATCGCTTTCAAAATAACGGCACGTTAAACCCGTGACAAACGTATAATACTCCGAATTACCTGTAAATTGTGACACAAATACAGAATATATTTTTAAAAATATTTAAAGCCTATTCTCTCTTGTAAATTCAATGTGTCTTCCTTTGTATAAGTATTTAAGGCTCAAATTGTATTTAGAATTGAATATGTACCGTAGTAAAATTAACGAATTTTAATATTAAAATGTAATATCATAGCATATTTCGGTATTTTTTTGCTGTGTATATCTCGGTTACTGATATGTTAAGAATTTACTGCTTGTTAATTGGGGATGAACTTAAAACAAGTATAATATTAAAGGGATGGTTAAAGCTTTATTTCCCTCGTTAGTGAATATTATACAGTCATCGGCATCAACAATAATGATGACGAGTCATCAACCCATTGCTGTCCCACTGCTGGGTCTGGTCTCCTCTCAGAGACGAGAGTTCAGGACATAGTCCATCACGCTGGCCCAGTGCGCGTCTGCGGATTTCACATGCCACTGACATCGTTATGAAGATGTCTCTGGCTTATAAGTTTCCTCGCGTTGCTTACATTCACCGTTAAATCAAACGATAATTAATTTATAATACGAACATTATTTATAAAAATCACAGGTGCCTGCCGGGATTAGAACCCCGGCCCGCCAGAGCCTTACGAAATTTACCACTAAGCCAAGTCAAGTCAGGCAATCCGCACTTGGCCAGCGATGTGGACTATGGTCTAAGCCCTCATATCTGAGAAGAGAGCCGTGCCCAGCAGTGGGACAATAATTTGCTGATAATGATATAATCAGTCACTTCGATTTTTTAGTGACGTACATTTTTAAATTCATCCCTTTTAGCGAGGGAACATTTTTAAGTTCATCCCTTATCGGCGAATTGTATAGTTGACAGACAACGTCAACCTTGTTTTTCGATGTATATGAGCATATTCGAGCTATTAATGTAATAAAAGTAATAATAAATGGTTGTGAATTCCTTAGATATTACAACTTATCGAATCATAAAAATAAGATTCGTATTATAATAATTTATGCTAATTCCGTGGCATTTCATTTGTTAGCGTATTCGAAAAAAAATGTATTATCTATATAGACTTGTGGATGTTCTAATTTATTAAAAACGCTAATTATTATTTCCATCCGTCCAACGTATTATGATTTTAATTAGTTCGCTGTAAATTAATTCGTATTGCGTAATATTCTCTATACGAATGTGGCAGGTAGAGTTTTTGAGAGTTTAATCGAAAATCGTGACTTTTATGCATTTGTTTGATGTCTTTAACCTATTCAATTATGAGAGAGTGATAGCCTAGTGGTTAAGCATCTCGACCCCGCTACGTTGGGTCGAGGTTCAAAGCCCCGGCACGCACCTCTATTTCTCGAAAATGATTTTCAAAGTTTTCGAAATTATGTGCGTATTATTAACTAATTATCACTCGCTTTAACGGTGAAGGAAAACATCGCGAGGAAACCTGCATGCC
>DWKW01002645.1:0-10807 GCA_018250115.1 Doberes anticus
GCAACAGCTAGTATAGTATAAATTTAATTGAAAAGTATTTTTTGGAAGTGTAGGAAAAGTACCTATTAAGAATTGATACCTTATTTCTAATGCACATTTGGTCGTAACAAATTGATCCGTATCAAATTAAATACTTCTATCGCTTCTGGTATTTCAAGTAGATTAACTTTCACACTACAACATTTGGACAAATATTTTAATAGTTACGACGATGTGATTTTGTTTTTGAGGGACGATGTGATTTTTGTTTTGAAGCGTGATCTTGTTTTTTACGCAGACTAATTCGCGCATACCATCTAGTGTTTTATACATATAAACATTCCTCTTCAATAACTCTATCTATTGCTGAAAACTGCAATAAATTCCGTTGAATAGCTTAAAAGATCTAAGTGCACAGACAGCGGAAGCGACTTCATTTTATACTACATATGTAAATATACGCACATAATTTTGATAATTTAGAATAGGCAGGTAGTATTTCGAGTATTTCTACTAGCTATTGCCCGCGACTTTGGTCGCGTGGTCTCTAAATCTATCACTCATACACATCATACACATAGACTACCGCTAAATTGTATGAAATCTATAAATTTTTGCAACAACTTACGTGCCACCATTTGTACGTTGATGGTACCTACTAGGTCAAAAACCTTCCCGGGCGTGCAGACAACAACTAACCAAAGTTCATCGCAATCTGATCAATCCTTTAGAAACAGGCATGGAGGACAAACATACAAACATTCATTTTTATATTACACTAGCTGTGCCTCGCGGTTCCACCCGCGTTAGACATATGGTATCGCGGACATTTTTATAGATATCGATGTCCTCTATAAAACTGAAGTACATCACTTTGCTCTGTTGTCAATAATTTTCACAGCGTACGCGATAAAAGGACTTTTTTGGTACTTTTTTCACACGTTGGGTTACATTGTCGAAATTTTCACGCAGATTCCTATTTTTTATAGTATTAAATATAGCCTATGTTCATCAGGGATAATGTAGGGTTCTAATGGTAAAAGAATTTTTGAAATCGGTCCAGTAGTTTCGGAGTCTATTCAATACAAACAAACAATCAAATCTTTCCTCTTTATAATATTAGTATAGATTATCAATATTAATTTCGTTTTGAGTACCAATTATCTAGTACTCTAAAGTTGCATAGAGCATACATTATTTTGACTTAATAACTTTTGTGTGTATTTATGTGTAGGACGTACCTTTAATCTTACGTAACACCTATTTGGAATTACACTAGGTAAAGCAACTGTCATGATAATGTCATGACAAGGTGAAGGAAACAAACGTGGCTTTCCTATAGGAACTTCTATGACGAATTGTTTGGATGATAACCAATTTTATTCTGTATAGAATTGTCAGATATTTTCAAAGACAGATCTTTCCTAATTATTGTATCGATCGGATTAATAGGCACTTACCGTGTAACTGTCCTTATGCAATTATATTCATTTCTACATCTAATTTAAAGGTTCTACGTGACCAATCGTAAACAGCTGTTAGTTAACCGATACGGAACGAGTTCTGCAACATGTTTAACTTCGTAAGTTGGACGTATAGATATAACGGCTTAGATTAGCTTTTCTGTCGCTTAATCTGATCATATAAATGCAATATTATCTCAAATAAAACCTGTACCTAAGCGTATGTATTTTGGCGAATAGAGAATATTAAAAACATTTGTAAAGTTTGTACGGTGATATATATACCTACAAAATTCATTTGTTTTTTTATGAACTCCCTTAATCGGTATAGCTGCCGATACGTCTGGCTGAACGTTATTAATATGTCCTTAGTAGTCTTATCTGGGTTATAATTCTTTTAATGAAATTAGTTGTCATATTAATTGCTTGTTTTATATCCACACTTTTTCATAATAATTTTGTTCTATGTTACTCACACTTTCTTTTTTTTGGGTTAAATTTATTTTTAACTATTTGTATGTCAATGTATAGTTCTAATTTATTTTGCCAACGCTGAACACGTTTACTTCTACATCGCATGCGACGTTTACCTTTATGTGGTAGTACATTTATTCCTTATTAAACAGCTAGATTTATTACATAGGTAATAAAATGTAACAACTAAATAAAATAAAAATATACGCTGTGTTCGCCCAAGATAAGTATGTGTTACAGACAATATCAAAAAATTGCCCAAAATGGTTTAGGCCGCTACTTTAAAGATATCAAAAGGCAGTATATATTCACCATTTAGCAGGAACTTCTGTCATTGAAAAACCTCCGTTCGAAGTGGGTAAACCGTCGCGTTTGCTCTGTCGATCAAAAACAACAGCCTGTCGACGATTTAGAGCACTGTTTGGAGCTGTTTCGGCACAAAAATATTTTTTCCGTGACAGGTGTGACAATAGATGAAACATGGATCACTACACTTCAGAGTCAAATCGGCGTTCAGCTGAGTGGATAGCAGAGGGTGAAAAAGATTCTAAGCGAGAAAAAACTCAAATGTCAGCTAGTAACGTTTTGGCATAGTAAAGTCAAAGCATATTTTGGGATGCCCACAACGATTGCATTGGAAAGGAAGAACTATTAATTGCAATTATACCATGGCGTTATCAGTACGTTTATAGGAAGAAATTGCAAATAAAGAAGAAATAAGTCCTCCTTTGCCAATATTCCTCATCCATCGTATTCATCAGACGTAGTTCCCGACATCCTATTTGCATATGTAAAAATAATGGTTCAGAGAAATAGATTTTATTCCAATAATGAAGTGATCGACGAAACTGTTGGCAAAGATATATTTTGACGAAAAAGAAAAATTTTATTGGTCTTTAAAAAGGCATCGAAATGCAAAGGAAAAGCGTTTGAAGAGTCACACGTTCAACTATTGAAGGAGACTATTTAATGAATATAGTCTAATTTTGCGTAAAAGTTACGCGATAATTTGGTTCATCTTTGTAGATATGCTATATCATGAGTCGAAAAGCTTTGTCCAGTGAAAACAACTCGTACTAGTAATAGTAATAACAAGTACTTCGCTTCATTAAAAAAAAATTTAGTGTTAATTATCTAAGAAAATGCACAATTTTGTTGCGTTATCGTGTTGTTAAATATATGTCGAGATTTTAAGGTAAATACCAAAAACACTACGGCGTTTTCATGAAAGGCTATATATGGGGTTATTACTGTAAATGCACAGTGTAAGTCTGTTACCGTGAACTACTCATGCATTGGGCGCGGCAATGTGGCAACACTGGCCCTAGGGTTGCTGTCCCGTGTGGAAATAAACTTAAAAATTCGTTTTTAAAGTCATTTGTCAAAAAAACTGAAATTATTTGGTAAGGCCGAAAGGGACACCGTTAATTATTATCCAAGAGTTTAAACGGAAATTAAGGTTGCTAGCCGTAATAATGTTATTATCAAATAATTTAACAATTTTTTTTTTATTGAAATTGAAGGATAATTTTATAGGCAGAGTACCCACTATTACTTTTATGAGAACTAATTTGCAACTTATACAATCCAGTAAAACATACGCAGCAGCATGAATATGGTAGTAGAGTCTTATGTCGAAGGCTCGCTTGCGGCGGCATGGCACCACCGCAGAAACTATTTCTGCCGTAATTCAGCAGTTTTCTGCTGTGTTTCCATGTGGATATCCATGGGCTGCAGTAGCCACTTAACTTCAGATGGCTTGCATATTTTCATTAACGTACTACTGTTCCATCGTGGAACTACTAAATGGAAGTACGGCGAATACACAATTTCATCTTGTAATACAATTTGTTTAATGTAATTATATTGACGTAGGTATATTTTGACGACCGGTATGGCGCCGTTGACAACGTGCGATCTGCTGTTTGGAGGGTCCTGGGTTCGATTCCCAGCGAGGCAGAAATTTGAATGATGGCTTTAGATTTCTGTACCTGGTCCGGGTGTATGTGTGCTTATTTCTGTGTGTTTCCATGACACCCACGACACAGGTTAAATCGTACTGTGGGGCTATGAGTGAAACTTTATTTATTTGACAAAATATAATGTAGGAGACCAGTAAGGAGATATATCTCTATAAAACCGTTTTAATATCGTTTCTTCTTTCAAATATTCCACTCACTTTGCATTGTAATAATTTAAAGATAGTAATTAATATTATTAATTGGCCTAATTGGTTACCAACCCTTAATTCGTTGATGACATATGGACGCAAAGGGCGTCACTGCCGAATATGGGTGCACTTTAAATACACCGTTAGTGGAGTTCCCATGATTCATTATAATGAGCGTTACTTATAAATACGCTAAATCATGCTCGCTATGATAAATTGAAAGCTTTGATGTACTTCGTTTTATTGGGGCATGGGATCAGGAATTGTTAAAAAAAATATATAGAAAGTTTATTTCGCTTATCATAGTCTAACAAACTGAACTGAGCGATTTCCGTTCAGAAATATATTTTTATGTATGTACGAGTATATCTGTCTCCACAAATTCATTAACTGACATACGAGAGAAATGAGTTTATTCTCAGTAACAGCAGGGCTTCTGTTGAAGTTTTTTATTTTTTTATTTATTGAAAACATTGAAAAATTACAAGTTGTAAATAGTAAATATCCTTTAAAACCATAATAAAGGTTTGTCCAGGGATACTGAGACACCTTTGAGCTGCATAACATCTTATTAATGAACAATAAAATAACATATTTCCATTTAACCTCCACCGACCCGCATTGGAGCAGCTTGGTGAATACTCCACAAGGCTGGTTATGAGGAGAGGTCCGTCGCCTGTAGTGGCTATAATGAGTTACACATTTACAAACGATGTATTATTTAATTAGGTATTATTCAGATGATAACATTTATACTAATTTAAATATCCTATTTTAGGTGAGATAATAAATAATAATAAGTCTTTAGTTAACACATACTTTCGTAACCTAGTTGGTTCGTTGCTTATTACTTCGTTACATCTGTGATGTTTAAGAACGTAACCGGAAACAGATAAAGATCTTAAAAGATGGATTCATTATAAGGATATTAAATTGTTATCGGTTACCTAATAGGGGGCATACATTTAAATAAGTTAAATCGAATATATTTAAATGTAATTAAAATAATTTAAACCACTTGTTACGAGTATATTTAACATACGTAATTAGCGATCGTCGTCCCGTCGGCGCCAGTGCATCATCAGATGATGTCGACACCAGTGGTGTATTAAAATAAAGACGGTTTTTACCATTTATATTGATACTGTGGTTTAAGTCTTATGTAAAGTGACTGTTACCCAAAATGTTATTTTATTAACTACTATACTTCAGCCCGCAATGTTATCTTCACGCATGAGCATTAAAAATTAATAACAAAATAAAAATAAAAATATGGTGATATAGTCTTATGTCGAAGGCTCGCCTGGCGGCGGCATCGCCGCTGGACTTATTTCTGCCGTGAAGCAGCAGTGTAAGAACTGCTGTGTTTCGGTTTGAAGGGTGTAGTTAGGCAGAAGAAACTTGACAGGTCAGTGGTGGATTTAGGCCTCGGCCCGTGAGGCCCGGGCCGGAAATATTTTAAAAGCTGAAAGGTTAAAAGATGTCTTAAATTTAAAATTTAATGAAGATTAGCCTGAGACGAATATGAATATGTGATTTTTTTTTATTCATCAATTGTAATATTAAAATTTTCGTTATTAAAAAATTGAATGTTAAATTTTTATTTAATTGGCTTAAATAAAATAAAAAAGGGCGCCGTATCAGACGGAGCTTAGGGCGGCATCAATCAATCAGCCACTACAGGAGGAATTCCAAATTAGTCTTTAGAAGTAGCAACGCATCCACATACGACCTCAGATAGGACTTCCGTCCTAGTTGAGGTTTGATGAGGATATTCATGGGCTGCAGTGACCACATAACGTCAGCTGGCCATCATGCTCGTTTGCTATTCCGTTTGAATAAAAAAACCTTTCCATATGTGTGATGGTGCATCATCATCACCCCATTATTGTTGCTGGGCACGAGTCTCCTTTTAGAGATGACTGTTTAGGCATAGTCCGTCACGCTTGCCAAGTTCAGATCGGCGGACGTCACATTGCCATTGAGAATATTTTGGACAACTCTTAGACATGCAAGTTCCCACACGATGTCTTCCTTCACCGTTAGAGCGAGTGATTATTAATTTCTAATATGCATATAATTAAGAAATAATCATAATAATTTCAGAGTTAAGAGGTGGCGTGACGGGATTAGAACCCAGACCCATCGAAGAGGGAAGTCGTGATTCTTAAACACTAGCACTCACAGGTGCATAGTATCATCATACAAACGTGGAAGTAAAGCTGTATCTAAAGTTTCACTCTGCTGATCTTGTTCAAACTGTAAGGCTGTCAGTCTAACTACATGCTATTTTAAGTGTGTAATTTAAACGTGCCCATAATTTAAATAGGTAAGTGAATAACGCTTCACAATCACAGCCCCACAATAGGATTCCCACCACACCACACCCAGACCACAGAACCATAAAGCAGGAAAATGTATGTATGTAAATTCATCATTAAAAATTTTGTTTGGCTGGGAATGGAACCCAGACCATCCGAACAGCAACCATGGACCATACAGGTCGTCGTTCCATTTAAATAGAATTTACATTATAATAGTTTAATTAGTTTTTGTGTGCTTGATCAATTTATTATAGAAATCTAACATGAAAATGACAATTATCAGGCCACATTCAGTAACGTATTTTGCGCTTAATCTATGAATAATCTAGTTTTTGCGATGCAAGGGTCTCTAATGACGGTTAATGGGTCAATATTCGACGTTATCGACCATCTGTTCGGGCTGTAACGTCGAGATAAGTGGGCGTGAGTGACGTGGTTTCGGCTAAGAGCTCTTCCTAGTTTTGTACATCTTTTATAAGATCGACTTGCAGTTCTTTATTTAGTTCAATGACAGATGCATAATATCTTTACCGCTTACCGCTTTCTATGACGATCCCTATGGCGCAGTGGTCAACTTACCGGTCTGTCGTTCGGAGGGCTGGGTTCGATTTCCGTTGGGGCAATAAATTAGAAAATTGAATGATGAATTGAATTTCCTTCATATTTATCAATTTACCATTGCAATATAAACTTATAACTTAACATTCTTTGAGGTAACGAATTAAACATCCGCCATCTTAGTTTAATGTTGTTTAAAAATTATGTCTATAAGTGTATTAATAAACTATACACAATGCACATATAACCAAACTCTGATGTTATAATGTTTTGTTTAATTGGTAAAAATGTTGTTTATAGAGAAATTTATTTTATCAATAAAAGAAATTAACATTATTTCCTTACAGTACAGTACAGAAAAAAAGCAAATGTTCTAACTGAACCGTTTTGCTTTACCGTACAATACGTATATTTTTTATATATTTAAACAAAATAACAAACGACTATGGACATGCACATCAAACCTTAACTAGGACGGAATTTCTATCTGAGACTAGGTTGGAATGCCTCCTAACCTAACCTTTCGAAATAAAACACAGCAGTTCTCACACTGCTGTATTATTACTACTATCGTATTGCTAGTCAATTAACGCTTAAAAAAGGCTTTAATAAATTGAAATCAGCATTACGATTTTCTTTGAACTGTTTACCAAACCCTATAGATCAGTCACAAAATATTTCGCGTCGACTTAATTTCCAATTTGAATTTCAAGTAACAATAAAGTCGAATTTGAATTACAAATCCGTTGGTGATACGTGAAATTAAACTAAATTAGTTTGGATCCCCCAGTGCTGCCGCGATTAAAATTTGAAAATTTGAGACATACCCTTCCTATATAAAGAATGAAAGGCAGAACAAAGCAAAACCCATTTATTTGGGCAGTTACCTAGATTTTACATAGATAATCAGATCGCATCATATTTACCCATAAAATGTACACCTATACCGCAGTTAATTTTGAAGTAAAATTATAGAAAATAACTAGAGGAAACTTGCAGTTCTCCAAAATGTCTATCTTCCGGTGATATTGACGTGAATGCAACGTAAATCTATTAATTGGAAGCCCATATACGTAAGTAATATGCAGAATGCAAACAAACTATTTTCCTGTACTGATACACCTACCATGACTAACTACATGATTTTTGGTATTGTTACTAATACTGCGTCTACCAGTTTTCTTAATACTTGATAAGGCTTACAAATACTTCAATGTGTAGGTTAGTGGTCAAAATAATAGATACTAGAAGTCGACATTTGCGTTTCATAATGGACCATAACCATAAATCACACGGTTTAATCGCAAATTTTTTACTAGCTGTTGCCTCCGACTTCGTTCGCTTGGTCTCCATTACATTTAAAAAACATATACTACCGCTTAACTATGTGGAGTATATTAATTTCTGCAACAACTTGCGCGACATTTATTGTACGTTGATGGTACTATGTCAGATACCAAAGTTTTATCGCAATCAGATCAATGGTTTAGAAACGCATGGAGGATATAGATTGGAATGTTTTGTGACAAAAGTTTGTAATATGAAAGATGTTCGTAACGAATCGAAATTTTGTGTAACATTTGGAGATACCAACTCACATTAAAAAAATAAAAGATAACTTAGTTCTAAAGATAACAATAGCTTGTAGACTGCAGAATAAACAGGTAGCCGACCGCTTAATTGCCTGGTTCAAGATTCGCATGAAGGTTTCTCTCACCTCAGGGCACAATATAATACTCAGCTGTAAAAAATTTAGAGCTAATTATTACTGTTGTATTTTTGCAATAAAATTTGTATAGAAGTAGAAAGGTCTTGTTTCTTTCAGTCAATGTCGTAGTAAATATCAGAGCGAAGTTCATTATTTACCTCAATGCGCTTTATACGACATTCGTTGGGTTGTCAATAGGGCCAACAAATGTATACTGAAACAACGACTGGACTTTCAACGATAGGATTCTCAGTTACTTTGCTTAAATTGCGTGACCATCTCGAAAAGTTCGTGGTGTCGTCGACAGACTCTCGTTACAAAGTACACTGCTTTCACAGTCAGCGGCGCCATGATAACTTACTCTTTTTGATTCGTCGCTTTGCTGTTGCCAATGTTCATGGGCGAGATTGGTCACTTATCTACTACTTCTAATAATTTTTAAATACAACCTCAAGGATATAAAACACGACTTAAAAACAGAACTAGATCAATTAGTATAGGGAATTGCGAGTAAATAACAAGTGAAGTAGGAAGAACGTCAATGAATTGATGAAGCGTAATTATTACATTCAAAGGACGATACAATGGTCATGGATGATGCAGGGACACGTGAATGAAGACTAATGAGAGCGTAGGATTCTACTCACCTGGATCAAGATAGGACGTCATGTGATGCCAGTTAAGTCGCTGTAAATTATGCTATGAATAAGCGTAACAATGTGGGTATGAGCAAAAGAACCGACGATGACAGATCATATTTAATTTTATACAGCAAGCATAAATTTACAGATGGTTTTGTTACTAAGATTAATAGATTACATATTACGACTGCTAGTTATTATTTCACCATCAAAATCCTCATAAACACATTATGATTGGAGGTTTCCCCACGACGTTTTCCTTAACCGTTAAAGGTGATATGATTACCGGCGGACAAAAAACTGCGACTGTAAAATGTGTCTGTGATTTTGTGACTTTACTAATTAAAACTTTATAATTATGGTCATATGGCCCCTAATATAGAATTTTAGGTTGCCAATGCTTTATTACATTAATTTGAATTTAGAATTCTAAATTGAATTCAAGATATCGAGCTTCAGACTGGCCAGTATTAGGAAACTCCGATTTCATCGGTAAGGGTTGTACCACGATTGACAAATGCAGATACGCGTCGATCCCCAATTGCATGCAAGGGACGTCCGATAAGACAACGATCGTGATGATGCATTGGATCGCATTTGAAGCGATGCTAATTAGAATAAGATCACTATCGGTTCCAGCGAGCTGCGGGCTTCGTGAATGACGGGCATTTTAATCTGCGAAGCACGTCAGTGAACCCCATGCTATCTAAATTGTGAATTCGTAGTATATTTTTGACCAAATAAGTGTTAAGTAAACGGAATCAGTAGTTGAACTGAGTTATGACTACAAAGAAAATTTATAGGATGTAACTTTTAATAGGGCAAACGTCTTTGAAGCGCATTGATGGCTTTAAACTTTGATTACTTCCTCTTCTCTTCTTTACGACGGTATTTTAAGTGAATGTCTAAACAGCACTGTCTAACGATTAAAGTTCGGAAGTTTTCGTCCTTACGAATCAGTACAAGCGTATTTCGCTTGATTTATTTTGTATAGTAGCAAACGAGCACGCCGTACAACTGGTGTTATGTGGTCTCTGCAACCCATTGAAATGCAGTTTCAATCACAGATAGGACTGAAGTCCTGTCTAAGGTTGTACGTGGATGCCTTGCCCAAGGATTAAGTTTGAACGTCAGTGTAATCTGTTTACACCCTTCATACAGGCGACTCTTCGACATTCGACTTTTCGTTTGCTTCAACATAGGTATTTAAAAAAAGTATTTAGAAAACTAAAGTTGGTATAGTGTAAGCATTGTTTGACGGTATAGGTGTGACCCTGTGTTTCAGCATACATTGCCCCACCCACGTAAATTATTTTTTCTTATAATCCCACCAATCATCCTTCTCATCTTTAAGAAGTGACCCATGCCCAGCAGTGGGATAGTATATATTTAAAGTAGTATATATTGTCTTCCGAACTTTTAAACTTCCCTAGTTAACGCTTTAGTCGATCGAAGAACCTTTACTACGTACATTCTTATCATTAAAAATG
>DWKW01002646.1:0-10807 GCA_018250115.1 Doberes anticus
GTAACAATTTAAAACATACCTTCTAATCGTGAAATTTTTATAGATAACGAATATACTAATACTAATAGTTCATTTATCTAGTAAAGTAGTATTATCTAATTGCTAACCTAATTCCCGCGTAAGATGGCTTACCGTTGTCAAATCATATTTATCATCTTTTTCCGATCATACACAAAACATAACATAAAAATCCGTTACAACCATAGAGCACATAGGACGCGTTACCATTTCACCCGCCGTTCCTGCTGCCGATAACTGTAAATCTGGATTTCAAGGGGAATATAATCTACTCGAGTGTTCGGGTCATTTTTTGTGCGAGGTCCTGGATTTATTTATTTTTTGCCCGGGGTGGCAATCTGGACATTCTTGAATAATCTCTGAAGAGGCTTGCCACATGTGCACGCACCGGGCGACGGTGATAAACATTTTATAGGAATGTTTGGAGCAAAAACTGCCAACCAAATGTGGCTTTCGATTTAGGGTTTCATGCAGGAAGTTATAATTTTAATGTATAGACCATGTTCATAATCATTTCCCTTTTATAATCTGAGAGATTTAGCTTAAATAAGACGAAATATTTGATGATTTTACGCGCTAATTACGTATAGACTTTATATAATTTCACAGTATACTCATGTCAATGTATCCAGGCACATCGGTGGGGAAAGACCCCACTTGTAGATACATACATGTATACACTACTGACAGTATGTATCTGAAAGGTCTTCATAAGTGACCAAGAATAGGATAATAATGAGCAAAAGAGCAAAGGTTTTAAAACGAAATAGTAAAAGAGTCCGTCATCAAAACCTGGATACCGCTTTGAATTTAAGTATTAAACGAGCCGATTTAACAGAGAAATTGGAAACAGCACGAAATGGCCTGAAGCTGGGTCAAGATCAAAAGATTAAATTTATGTAATGTTAAGGCTTTAGTAGACTAAGTCGGATTAGACACCGACGATGAAAACGGGAAGAAAATTGGTACAGACGATTTTACCTGAACATAATTCGTATAAAGTTATTATTTTAATATTTTACCCACTTTCACTCACAGTCAAGTAACTCAAGTAACATGATTTCACCATTACTAAAATTACTGCCACTCAACTTCTCTTGGTCCTTCAATGAAATTTTGATGACCAAATTTCACGACCCTTCAACCCGACCGACAATCAGCAAGGAACAATTACGTGACATAAACACCAGACCGACGTCCTTGATACTACATTGAGGGTGCTATTTATACCGGGCAGACGCTCCCCGCCCCGTGCCGGCTATTTTGAGCGCCTCCCTACACCCTCAGGACGCTGCCACCCTGGTATCTGCTCCTGCGCGTGGTAGTAATGTGAAACTGGAAGTTAGTTTTTATGGAGGCTCGTGATCATTTCGTTTTTAAAGTACAAAGTAGTGCAATTAATTGTAGAACAATACATCTCTCTTTTTTATTCTATCTTTGTGAATACTACTGTGTTTAAGTTTCAAGAGTGTGCTTAGGCAGAATACGCTGATAGGCAATTCAGATGGCCATATACTGCCTAACATCATATAGCTGGCATGATCGTATGCTACTACGTAAAAAATATTTTATGAAATACGGGGAACTCTGCTAACATAAATTAGCTATATTTGGTGCTAGATTAAAATGCTGTTGCTGATCGTTAATCATCAACTCAATATAGTCCCACACCTGGGCAAGGCTAGTTGGGAAGGTTACACAGAAGGAACACAGGGAATCCTTAATTTATTTATTCATACTAAATTGTTATCCACTCAACAAAAAAAACTTTAATTGACGGCGCATACCATAGAGAGGCCGAGCTATATTATAAGTTCTACTGTATCGATCTTGATCAAACTTAAGGTAGTATTTAAATCTCAACATATTAAGTAATGTGAGAGATTCATATCTATTGAGCAGTTTTAGCAAAATGCAATTTGCAAAAAGGAGCATTCCTGGCAATTTCGCTCTGCAATATAATATTAAACACGTAGGTAATATTAAACAAGTAGGTACAAATGATTATTTTAACGTAATAGTCAACAATGTAGGCTTATTCTTACTAGTTTATATATTGCCCTAGAGAAATCAGTCGATGGATAAGTTATCAATTATCACTGTTATCAGTAAGCTTTTCTAAAATTTCGTCGATGTACAGACATGTTGTAACCTACATACAGATTATGAAGTTGCTCTACAATTACATGTTCTTTTGATCACATGACAGTTTTATGAATCAAGATGCGTCAGTATCAACACACGCCTGCGACGCACCCCAGCTGACTGGCTATTTGTGTCGCGCGCGGGGTTGCTTAATGCAACTCGCGATGCACATGCAATAAAGCACAACTTGGTTGATTCATAAATCCATTAACTTATTATGAAGTTAGATGGTGGCAGAGTCTTCTGTGACGGTGGTGGAATCTTATGTGACCTTGGTAGTTTTATATCGAAAGCTCGTCTGTGGCGGCACCACCACCAAAACCCAAATAAAAAACCGCATTAAATCGATTCTACTGTTTATGAGCTATGAGGACAAAGACAGATAAACATAAATCTATTTTTGCGTCTGGGGTTCAAAATGCACTGTAATACTAAGCAATATTCATCTCTACGTGGTGGCAACTGTATATGATTTTCAAAATGGCCACTCTAATTCGATCGCGCCATATGTATCGACTCAGCACACATTAGCGTCTCGGGTGACCCGTCACGTCACTCGAGTCGCTATGCAACTCTATTTATAATCTATGCACCGGATTGGACTGTAATCGAATATCGAATATTAGTCGGAATTGCGATCGGCGTTGCTTGTTGATGAAATTAATTAAGAATTTTCATTTGACAGCTTGATTACTTGAATCAATCAGACAGCAAATATTTTGAAGAACCTTTGATATGTTGGTAGAATCTTATGTCGAAGGCTCGCATGCGTCGGCACCACCGCAGCCTATTTCTACCGTAAAGAAGCAGAGAACTGCTGTGATTCGGTTTCAAATGTGTAGAAGACACTAGACAAGAGGATTACCAACTTAGTCCTCAAGTGTAGCAACATACAACTTCAGATAGGACTTCCGTCCTAATTGAGGTTTGATGTGGACCTCTTAACATCAGATGAAGTGTATGCTCGTTTGCTTTTATGTTAATAATAAAAAATTCGTTACTAACTAAAGACGTTGACAAAACTTAAAGAATTCACTTCACGTACATTATTCCTGCACTTTTGCTAAAAAAAATCAATAACTATTATTGTACATAATAGTTAACACAAAACCCGTCAAATAAAATATAATAACCACTATCCATTAAATGGAATATCTTTTATGAAGCTAATAAATAAGCTAAATATATAAGCAACTCAAAATGCATAAAAAAAAAATTATACTTGGTTACGATATTCGAAATTTTATTATCTCGATAAAATGTAATAATTTTACTACATGTAGTAGCTATCTCATCTTCAACACACTATTGTCCTACTGCTGAGCGAGGGTCTCCTATCAGAGAGAGAGTTTTAGCCTTTGTCCACCGCGATGGCCAAATGCGGATAGGAGGAATTGACATGCCTTTGAAAACATTTCAGAGGACTCTCAGGCATGCAGGTTTCCTCGCGATGTTTCATTGCGAATGATAATTAATTTCTAATTCGTACATAATTTATATTATTTCTCACATTATCATATAAATTAATATTTCAAAATTATGAGAAGCGTGCCGAGATTTGAACTCCAACCCACCGTTGCGAGAGATCGAGATTCTTAACCACTAGGCTCATTAGAATATATCTACCAGAAACTGTTTAAAAGGTAAAGATTTGTTTACGTAAACGCTTTACTCCGATACAAATAATCGTAGCGATTTATGAACAAGGTATTTTAGGTTAATTGCGACGACAAATCGCCTATTTAACGATAATGGCCGCATCGAAATCCAAAAAATATACATAAAATGACTGGAACACACCTTAATTAGCATCGGAAGTCTCAAACGGTTTTTAATGTTTCACTAATTTGTTTGTTCGCCCTATTGTGTTCATACTGAAGTAGGAAATATTGTGTATTACAACATCTCGTGTCTGCATCCTATTCACGCTCTTATCGTTACGCATTACAGCCGATAATCGCTTGTTTAAAGTATCGTTATACCTACGAAGTGAACACATTAGTTTACTAAGCGATAGCAGGATTACATGCCACTGTACATTGGTTTTCATTTAAAATTCGTTTTGGTAACAAACAAAGCTAATAGGTAAAGAAAAATAACTATCTTGTTATTGAGGCAAGGTATTATTCGAAAAGCCTAATTCGCTACATAATATTCAAAAAGACACACACGTACATATGTTCAAAAGGAACATGCAAAAGGCAGATGCTTGATTATATTTTCTCGATTACAAGGGGTACAAACTAAAACCAATAAATAAGCACCAATCGAAAAATAATAATATTTTCTTTAGTTTTGGTGCGTATGTTTAAACTATATTGTCATGACAAAATTGAGACAATAAAAAGATCTATGTTTTATGTATAAATAGGATGTTCAAATAAATTATTGAAAACTTTTGGTCACCGAAAAATAAGAAAAGCATATTTTTCATATACCACCCGTGATACTGATCAAGCGTATACAAAAAAAAAACGAAATTACGATTAACCTAAAAGTTAACCACATTCAGCAACTACTTTTACATAGAATATTACGAGTGTATAAAACATTCCACACGATAAACGTATCGAAAGCATCCAACTGATAACGTGTCTAGACGAAATAAATATCCGAAACACTCGAATGCCAGCTCGATGGCTCACTTGGCTAATCGTTTGGGTTACCAGTTAAGAAAACATTTGTTTTTTCTGAACGCACCCATAACCTACTGCCACTTTAAAAGGTTGAAGGCGAATCTAATAGGGCACGTGCATTTAAAACATTTAAACTTTTGAGATTACGAAGCTACGTGGCTTAGGGTGCGGTAAGTAGTGTTTTGTTCCTTCTAAAACGATAAAACGTTCGTAAGTGAGTAAATAATTGCAAATACGTCCATAGATTTACGACTTACAAATGGAAGGTGTGGTAAATTAATAGAGAAGTGATAAATTAAATAAATCAAACGTGTAGTCCATAAACAAGTGAGCCCCCTAGCGTGGCGCGATGCGACAAATAAATGGGCGATCGGCGTGCGACTCGCGCCCTACGTGACGGCATTAAATCGTAACAATAATCCATTACTGCTTTTATACACTGAAAATTGTCTTGTTACTGCAAATTATGGACTATGATTAACGTTCTTATAGAAGGAGTATTATTTCATACGTCTTTAAATGTAGACGGTTAATGCGTAATAGGATTTTTGAAATTCTTCGATTAAATTTGAGGTTAAACATGGAAATATTATGTTAAACCTTACAAAATATGTAAGTACGGAATATAGTTATTTATAATCTGTTCGTATCACCTACTGTGTATCAAATATGCATTTGCAAAATAGTATGGGGTACTATGTTTCTAAGAGTCTTAGAATTAAAATGATAAATTAAATGATGAATTTCAATCATTAAAAAGATATGAACTATTATCTTCTGTATTAAAAGATAATCTCACAAAAAAATTATGAGGATAAGTCGTATTTGTCAACGTTTCCAATTCTAATTGCATTCATACGTTTTGCGAAAATCCGTAGAGCAATAACAATCATATCGAAATAGAACAATGTTTACGACTTAATGGTAACGCGACTGATCGATCGATCAAACGTGCCGAGCGCAGCCGTGGAAATCGCACGATTATCGTATCGACTTGCCACGGTTCACAATTTACACCTCTATTTGTAGTAGTTTTAAATAGTACGAGACTATAAAAGAAATTTCTATACCATGTTTTACATATGTAAGAGCTCTTTACGCTAACAGCAAAATCCCTCAAAATATGACACTCTTAAATAGAAAACTTGTTAATATATTAAGGTCAAAACTAGAACAGTACACTGACTGTCACTGTTACTTTTCGCTGAGTGAACATTAAGGTTATTTTCATTCATAAGTTTGCATATTGTTTCGTAACTTTATACTTTAAAAAGCTTTAACTTGATACCAAAGACGACACATTCATATTTTATGGTAATAGCTGGGAAAAGTATTCATAATCATCTTTTTGTGTACCCAATAGTACCGAACGACGTATATTATTATGTTACTTGATTTTTAACGGTAATTGCATCTCATAAGAATCTGTCCAATCTTAAATTAGTTTCAATTTCATTATAAATTGTGAAGTGGCAAATGAAAGTGAATTATTAAGTGAAGTGAATAATTAATATTCATAACACAGAACGTAGTTGAGGATAAACGATCTACATATTAGTGTTTTGGATTGTTGTACCTTTGATAAACAATTGTCAATATTTTATGTAAAAAAAAATCTAATAAAAGCTCAGTTCACAGCAACGATAACGCTATAATCGGTCAATAAACCGACAAAAGAGCGTAGTCCGATTGAGGTTAATATTCACACCTCGACAATTATTTATAGTTTTACGTTCCGCATTTTTACCCTTCATTATGTTAAACTGATGGTTATTGAACAAATTGCAATATGTAGGAGGCATTGAATCAAGCTTCATAAAGGCCAGCGCACAATGAGCTCGTGACCTGCGCCTTATGGCAACAGACGAACACTTGAAAAGCCTACATTTAGTATTAAACAGAAACAATCCCATTGTTTACCAAATTAACGATACCTGTAAATTGTAAGCACGCGTCTCCTACAGTATAATGGATGTAGCACACAACATGTGTGATACAAAATGATAATTTATTTGTAGTATTTTAATTAGTTGCGAAAATATTGTGAATTCTTAAACACCTTGTACGTTTATTTCATTTCTCGATGCAGTTATTATTTAGGTGAATATAAGCTTCATTGCTGAAAGCTTACTTCAAAAGTAAAGCATATTGTATTTTTATAAAAACTGTATTTATTCATAATTAAGCCTTCATTTTGCTTGGCAACAACAAAAGCCGGAGAGCCGGACCGTACCGTGACTAAAAGACTGGATGTCATATCTGGATGAAGACGGAGAACCCCATATATAAGTTAATTTTTCTTACCAAAATAATGTAAAACGCCAAACTTGTCTTAATAAATCCGAACCACTCCATAAAGCCATTTTTTCGTTGCCTTCTCTCTGCATCTCGTGTTATTCTGAATAAAGCATTACGCTCACTTAACCGTCAGGGAACGAGGTAAATTTCGTGATCATTCAAGGACGATAATTTTATTTCTTTCTTCAAATTTAACAGCTTGTTAACGAAGCTTCACCACCGAACGTGAGGAGAGAAATAATGAATGAGATCCCGAACGCCTTTTCATATTCCACATTATTACGATTATCACGATTATGGACATGTAAACTGAGTGGTTTTACGTAAGAAACATTACATTGTAAATGTTTCATATCATTTTTAAATTTTACTCCATGTATGAAAATGTAACAAGACACGTAGCATATGTAAAATTCACATGTATATTATTAAAAAAATATATAAATAAACGGCAACTAGCATTGCAACCACAGATATAACAGCAAAATTATTAAATACTATAGGAAGAATGTCAAAACAACTATGATTTCATTCACAATCTGTTCACTAAGCCTCGGGGGACGAGTGACGGATTATTATTCCCATTAAGCTGGTCTAAATGACCCCTCGCTAGTTTCGCAATCCCTTCAAACCAATGAAATATGTAACAAAGGAAAAACGGGTTATGTCTGCCAATAAAGAGCGAATAAAGTCGGTTTATTATTGGGTACAAGCAAGCTTAATGTAAAGCAGATGTGAATAAATTATGAGGGGGTCGGAAGAGGGTTAACAGTACGATTTGCAGCCATTATGTCGTTACGGGGTAAATATTTACGAGGTTTGAATGTCCACGAGCGTCTACGACGTGTTCCGTTTGAAATAAGACGATGAATACGTGCAACATACACTTGTTTTATCTTGGAAGTCTTCAACTTAAATTTTTTGAGGCATAGCAGTCGTTTTTTAAACATATATTCAAAGTGTAGGAAAGAAGCATCACAGCCCTCAGCCCCGACATTCCCGACAGCCTCAGATAGGACAGCAGTCCTACGTAGTTTTGCTAGATTGGCGGACTTCACATGACCTTAAAAACATTACAGAGAACTCTCAGACATGCAGGTAACCTAACGATGTTTTCTTTCACTGTTAGGCAAGTGATAATTATTTTACATTAGGCACATAACTTCGGAAAATCATATATGAATGAGGGGATTCGAACCCGAGAAGAAAACTCTTCCTTGTCATAAAATCAATACTCTTTATACTGCTCACACATATACATTTTACGCTTTAAGAATATTAAAGGAACGAATGGTAGATACTAATTTGTCCCAGAATTAAACAATATAATGTAGGTTATTTACCTGGCGGACTTGCTTATACTGTTCTTCGAAGCTCCATCCTGCTGCGCTGCCCTCGGAAGAGGATGACGACGCAGAGCCAGCTGGCTGCGCTGGCGGAGGCGGTGCGGGGGCAAGAAACGCTGGAGGGGCGTATGGGAAGCCCCCGGGGGCCCCCCCTCCTGCTAACGCGAAGACACTGCTAGGCGTCGAAAGTGGAGCCCCCTGCGCCAAAGATGCTAACGACGATAAGTGAGGGTGGAGCGAAGTCTTTAGTGATTCGAAGTCATCTCGGACCTGAAACAGACTTCCAGTTTAGTATGCTATTCCTACAGCAAATTAGTACTTGCACTTCCTTATATATAAAAATTTTAGTTCCAAGACTTACGGATGGAACAGAGTTTCAATTCGCTTAAAAGCAACTATATTAGAATCCACATTTGACCTGTATCTTTAGCTTTCACTAGCTTGCGTACAAAGATATTTTAAAAGATCTTTAATGGTTTACTTTGGTATACATAAAAAAAATTACAGAGTTGATTCTTCAAAAAGTCTGTAAGCCAGTAATCGAATCCTGTAACTTCATCTAGCAGTTGATCATGTCGTCTAAGCTGGTATGCAGACTAGACCAAAAAGGGTAACATATCCACAGAGTCGTGTGCAACATAGACCCGACGAAGATGTGATTTCAATACATAGATATGTAAAAAAATGCGTTGGACTGTGCCAAATGGAAAAAACGGAACTCAATTTCGCTCTGTCCATCCGTCTGCGTCAACCATTTGATTCGCAGACTATTGGCGTTTTAAGGATGAAATTTGGAAGGTAAAGTGTTTTTAGTAAAGCAATGATAGAAATATCAATAGAAAAAATTTGCGGTTATAGGAGTACATGTACCTACTCTGTACTAAGGGATAAAAAATCCTGTGTGGTTTTATTAAATAAACAGGTGTTCAAAAATGTAAGCTTAATTTAGTACTTAGTTATATGCAAATTTTTGAAGATAATATATTTTTTTTCTTTACATAAAGCAAATAGCAAACGAGCATGCAGGCCGCCTGATGTTAAGTGGTCTTTGCAGCCCATGGACATCCACACCTGAGGTTGTGTGTAGATGCGTTGCTACTCCTTGGGACTAGGTTGGAATGCCTCCCGTCCAGTGTCTTCTGCCTAACTACACCCTTCAAACCGAAACACCGCAGTTCTCACACTGCTGCTTTACGCCAGAAATAGGTGGTGGTGCCACCGCAGGCAAACCTTCGACATAAGACTCTATCACCATCAAAATTAGAATTTTTAGACCATAGTCCACCACACTAGCTAAGTGTGGAGAACTTTTAGATATGCAGAGTTTCACAGGATATTTGTCATCACAATTAAAGAGAATGATAATTAATTTCTAATACGCATATGATTTAGTACCAACATCTGAACCGCGACGAACCAAAGCGGGAGATCGAGATGCTTAACCACTAGGCTATCACTCACTTAGAGTGATGGCATAGTGGTTAAGAATCTCGACTCTGCTACGTTGGGTCGAGGTTCAAATCCCGGCACGCACCTCTATTTCTCGAAAATTATATTATGTGGGTAATATTAATTAATTATCATTCGCTTTAACGGTGAAGGAAATCATCGCGAGGAAACCTGCATGCCTGACAGTTCTCCATAACGTTCTCAAAGGCATGTGAAGTCCGCCAATCCACGCTTGGCCAGCGTAGTGGACTATGGCCTATACCCTCTTATCTCCGAGAGAAGACCCGTGCCCAGCAGTGGGACGATAATGGGTTGATGATGATGATGATGCTTATCATTCTCACGCTCACTAAGATATTAATATATTTTTGTGCCACATCTCTCTATACGTTATAGCCTGTAATAAAGATGTCGCTCACAAGCAAAAAAAGTGTTTCCCCTGGGGAAGCGTAAATAGTTCCTTGGAGGCAATTATGCGGACGCATTATTGCAAGCGATCTGCCTCTGGTTTACTGTAGACATCTCATTAAGCGACCGAAATTACATTTAGAAGAATTCTCTTTCCGTGTTCTTTTTACCTATATATTAAGGGAATAGCAAACGAGCATGCAGGCCACCTGATGTGAAGTGATCTTGCAGTTTGCTGTCTTCTGATTAACTGCGCAGTACAAATCGAAACACAGCAGTGCTGGTTGACGGCAGAGATAGGTACAGAACCTTAGCCCTAATTGATGTCGGGTGTGGATGACCATGGACTGTAGCGGCCACTTGCGGCGGCACCACCGCTGCACCTGTTTCAGCCGAATTTCAAACGAATATTTTTTTTAATCTTAAAAGCATAGCAAACGAGCATGCAGGCCACCTGATGTTAAGTGATCACTGCAGCCCATGGACATCCACATAAAACCTCAACTA
>DWKW01002647.1:0-10805 GCA_018250115.1 Doberes anticus
GAATGACGAATTTAGACATCTATATCTAATCTGGGTCAAACACCCAGTGTATCCATGGCACCGGCGACTCCGGTTAAATCCTACTGTGTGGCTTTGAGTGTGAAACTTTATTTATTTGTTATTATTATACAGTAGTTGATTATTGATCAGTATTCAAACTGATTGTCGGTTTCACACCCTCGGTGCTTTGAAGCACACCTGGCCATATTGAGAGAAAGAAGCCGGCAGAAAAAACTCTGTTAACTTTGCGTTTTGTCTATTGATATATGTTTTGTCATGCTCGGCACTGTTAAGTTTTTGTTTTGTCATTGTCAAAAAATACGGTTCTTTTCGTAAAATCACGAAACTATACCGGTTCTTTGACCTTGGTCTATTAAATCCTAGAACCACACGTTCTGCAATCATTTAATTTGCAAACTTTTTTATCGCCTTTGTTAAATTAGTCGAACATGCCCGGGTTTAAACCTGCATATTTCTCTATGTTACTAGTACGGGATTTTCGCTTTATATTTTGGGCGTAGTAAAAAATTACTGATTTCAAGTGTCCCATAATACATGCAAAAAATTATCATAATGATATTCGTAAATATTTAAATACTTAGACAACTAAAACATATTCTAAACTTTTATATAGGATTTGAAAATTAATCAAAATAGTAATAAAATTATGATGTAATATAAATACTTAGGACTATGTAATTACGTATGGAAATAGTTCTTGTATTAATTAGAAATTAAATTAAAAAATATTCTATTATTTTTTAGAATATTTTAGTTCGCCAACCCGCACTTACTGCACCGCACCCGCACTGTGGCCTAAACTCTCTCATTTCCGAGAGAAGACCCGTGCCCAGCAGTGGGACAATAATGTGTTGATGATGAGAATATTTTCATATTCCTGATCGGCACATAGTAGGTACTCGTAAGACAGTCAAGGAGGTGTTATGAAAGATTACCTACCCACTCATTTTGTTTGTTTTATTATTATGATATTTTTTATTTTATTTTGTAAAATTTGTTTAAAAAATTAGCATTAATCGTAATGAAATTTCGACTTGACTTCTTGTGAAATGAATGTCTTTTCCTTTGTACTTTATGCGTTTTTAAACCATTCTTCCGAATGGGACGAAACCTTGATGAGTTAATGTCCGCACGCCCGGTCAGGTTTCTGACACAGTACCATATATGTATGTACTTGTATGTACGAACGATATGGCTCGAGTCGCTTCAACAAATTAATATATTTCATAAAGCTTAGCGGCAGTGAAGGCGTACATATTTTCGCGGACCACGCGGCGTACATTAAGTGAATTATATATAAAACACACGTTTTATTATTGTTAGTTAGCCAAATCTTAATTTCTGTAAAATTGTAAGTTTTTTTATAACTTCATAATTAACGCAGAAAAGATATACATTATCTTTGATGTTTCAGTACTTTTTGATCACGAGAATTTTAATTACAGATAATGGGCCTAATTAATCAGCGGATCTCCCAATTGTTTATTTGAAAAACCTCACGCTAGGATTCCCAGTGTTGTGGATGCTGGACCCAGACGCCAGACCAAAAACGGAAATCTAGAAACAGTCAACCCGTATCGCACCGTGGTCAACGTACGGTCTCCCGTTCGGAGGGTCCAGGGTTCAATTGACAACGGGCCCGAAATTTGAATTATGAATTTAGATATCTGTACATGGCCTGGATGTTTGTGTACTTATTTCTGTGTGTGTCCCTGGCACCCACGACAATCTAAATCCTACTGTGGGGCTATGAGTCTAAACATTATTTATATTATATATTCAAATGTACTCCGATGGCAATTAAACCCAGAATCCTCTGATTGGCAGAATTTCGCAATCAGTCTATATCGAAAACTAATTTATCTATAGACGTTTTTTTTTCAGTTTACAATACCTAGTTTTTGCTATCCAACGTAATACGTTATTTAAAATCTGATAAGAAATCGACAGCGTAGTGTTTAAGAATCTTGACCCCGTTCTCTGAGGGTCGGGGTTCGGATTCCGATCCATACATCAAATTTTTCGAAGCCAATTTAAATTATTGCGCATTACAAATTATTTATCACTTTAATTGGGAAGAAAGACCGTAGTGGACAAATCTGCATGCCTCTATTCTCTGAATACTCACTCCGTTATGTTCTCAGAGGAAAAAGTCCACCGATCCGCACTTAGCCAGCGTGATAAAGTGTGGCCTAATCTCAGAGGAGATCTGTGCCCAGCTGTGGGACAATTCCATTACTGTGATTCCATTATTATGATTATGATGATGATAACGAGGATTTAAAAGCTAGTAATATATTATATTATGTAGTTCCTACATATAAAAGCAAAAGTTTAACAAAAATTAAGAAATACTATGTATTATGGAAATACAGAAAAGAAAAAAACCTACCAGAAAATACTATAAATGCTCCAACTCTGTGGTCCCTTAAAAAGTTTAGTCTGGGAACATTATATCAGGAGCAACTGAATCGTCGTCGGCAATTACAACTTCTACGTATTTTTACTTCATTGTTACACGTTCCCCAACTTTTTTTCTTCACCAAAGGTGTGGTGAACGTGGAGAATGTCACTAGGCATTGAGTTTACATTTTGTTATTCCCATTTAATAGGTTAACAAAAATATGCAAATAAATACTACATGAACTTGGCGAACGTCATTTCATAAATATCTGTGCATTGTCTTTGACCACCCTCTCAGGTCCGGATACAGTTGAAAGGGAAACATCCGTCGGAAAAAACAAATACGGATAGCGTGTACAGACCTACAAATTGAAAACAAACACTGATGTGTTTCAGCGACGCTGTCGTTCGAATAGAGAAATCTGATGCTTTCAATTAATTAGCGTTGTGCAGGAGATGCCTCAGGCTAAAGCCGTTTCATTTAGTAAAGAAACGTGTATACTAACAAGCTATGTGTTTGTACAAGTTTTATCTGCAGTATCTGCTGTATGTACATCATCAAATTCCTGGTAATTAATTCCGTTTGAACTATCTGCTTGAATTTTTTTACAGTTCTCGGAAAAATATCGAGGATGTGACCTATGCACAAACGTGAAAAGAACGCTACGTGCCCCGTAGATCAGACCACGTATCATAATACATTTTCTTTGGTTATTTCAAACCATATCATCTTATCAAGTAGTAATAATTAAACGACTGAATAGATGTAAATGAAATTTGATACACGGATAGACTATGTTCTGAATTAACATGTAAAAAGTATCTTTTATTTGTACCAGGAAAACAAAGGATTCGTTCAATATCTGAAAATGTTAAATATGTGTACATGCATTTAACATTGATAAAATTAAATATTATGCTTGTATATCGTATGCCTGTCAC
This sequence comes from Doberes anticus, assembly GCA_018250115.1. Taxonomy (NCBI): domain Eukaryota; kingdom Metazoa; phylum Arthropoda; class Insecta; order Lepidoptera; family Hesperiidae; genus Doberes; species Doberes anticus. Next base: position 3,367 of record DWKW01002647.1, read on the forward strand.
TTGGAAGACAGGAAAAGCATGCAAGCTATTCACAGAATACAATACAGAAAGATTTTTTTTTATTTTTCTGAAATTTTTAGTATGTTTTTTAACATTAACGGAATAGTAGACGGGCACGGTAGGTCAGGGTTCAAAACCCGCGGGCAACTCAAAATTTCGAAATTGTTTCTAAATGTGTCTTAGAAATTAATTATCGTTTACTAAAACGGTGAAGGAAAACGTCATGAGAAAACCTGCATGCCTGAAAGTTCTCCAAAATGTTCTCAAAGGCATGTGAAGTCGCCAATCTGAAATTGCACACTCTTTTCTCTTAGAGGATTCCTGTGCCCAGCAGTGGGACAAAAATGGATTGATGATGAAACGTGCGTGCTCATTGCAGCCCATGGATATCCACATCGAACCTCAAATATGTCCGACATCCAATCAGAAGTCCTATGATGCGTCGCTAGGACTAAGTTGGAATGCCTCCTGTCCAGTGTATTCTGCCCAACCACAATTCAAACTCAAACACAGCATGCCCACACAGCCCCTTTACGGAAAATATAGGCGCTGCGAGGCGAGTATTCGACATAAAATTCTACCACCATCTTATGAAACTTAAATAAAATTGATATGTAATAAATTGTAATTAATATGTAATAATTGTCTTTAACCAATCTAAGTAACCTGTCAGTTGTAATGCTGTATTGGTGTAGTGATTAAATTTAAAAAATGATTGATTTTGGCGTCTGACAACTAATGAAAAGTACGGTTTTTAAATAAGTATTATTTAAATTAGCTAGAAGTGATTTTTCATGTAAAACTAACAAAACTGTACTTAACTAACTATTCAAACAGACTGTATTAATTTATCACTGATCACCATCATCAATCCATTAATGTCCCACTAGTGGGTGTGGGTCTCTTCTCAGAGATAACAAGGCTTAAGGCTATAGTCCGTTTGTCCAAGTCCAGATAGGTGGTATTCATATGCCTCTAAAAACATTTTGGAGAATTCTCTGACATGTAGGTTTCCTCACGACGTTATCCTTCACCGTTAAAGTATGTGATAATATTTTTTATGCTGTTTTCCCAAATACATTTACAAAATGTTACAATAATATGTCAAAACTTTTCCAGGTAGGTCACGCTTTGCATCTGCTGCATCCGATCTTCAGATGCTACACGTACAGTGACCGAGTGAAGGCCGTGTGCCGGGAGCTGGGCTTCAAGGAACCTTCGGTGGTGCAGAGCATGTACATTTACAAGAACCCTGGATTAGGTTCAGAAGGTATTTTTTTAAGCTAATTTTGATGCTATTTAACTGTGGCACTAAATAAATAGCTTAACATTCATTGCCCCATGCCGAGATTCCCTGTGATGTCTAAGGCCCCAAGGCACATACAATGACAACACGAACACCAGTAGCAGAAATCTTAATCTACCATTCCATCCAGCCATCCAGCAAGTTAAACACAACAAATCAACTTGTGTCATCAATTACCTACGTATTTGTAATAATCCCACTATGTCTATTAGGATATATTGATATAACATCGTAAGTGTGAAAGTTTGACAAGATGTTCGGATGTTTGTTAGTCAATCACGCGTATGAATGGATTTGCATGAAACTTAGCGCAGCTCAGACTATTTACAGAATTGATTACTTTAATTCCCGTACTATATTCCCGTGAGATATGTCTTGTTTATTTATAAAAAATCCACAGCTTATAAATTAACATACATACTACTTACTGCTTTATCTTAGAGCCAATGACGGATTTACTTTTAATATTGTAGATCTTTATATAAACAGCCACCAATTATTTGTGTGCGTGTGCCTGTGTGTCTGCGTGTGTGTGTTTATTATGGCACATGTATGGTAAAGTATTTATTGCATATTTAAACGATTTGTTAGGTACATTTTAATTTCACATCATCATTAACGTTTTGTACTTAAAGCTATCCTTGATATCGTATTGCTAAGATATCTGTGGCACCAAATTTTCTATAGTTTCTGTGTAATATATTGACGAGTGAATTTTGAATATAAGTTTGTGAAGTTTGTTACCTTAACGTTAATTTTCGTTACACAATAAATGTATATAATGCGATAACTGATTAAATTTTTTAAAAATTCATACGCACGAATTAGCTGTCGAATCATTTTACCTGTTTCTTCTAGACTCCGTATACTTACAGTAGAATAAATCTAAAGCATACTCTGCAATCCGACTCCATTCATTCGTATACTAGTATTATTCACTCGTCCAAATCCACTGAATGGAATTACATACAGTCAATTATTCCAAATCATTTAATTTATTAATCAAGTACGATCGCCCCGAGTAATTAGTATTTCATACTGAATTATACCTAAAACATAAGGTATATATGAAATATATAATACGAAATAGTTATTTGTATAAGAATATTTTATAGAACAGTATAGAGATATATATGGACAATAATTAAAAACAGGTTTTTTTAATACGTGGTAGGTGTTTAAAAACGTACTTTTTCACGCTTAAAATTGCACTGTCATCAATTTGAGTAATGTCCAAAATTTCAAATCTCTAGCTCATTGAGAAGTAAGTTTAATTTATATAAATTTAGCTTAATTGAAATTTTGGACTTAACTCTAATTGATTAACCAATTGCGTAATTCCTACCCAACATACAAGATCCAAAGCGAGTAAAAATAATATTAAAACGCGGTAAGAATTGGCACCTAGGCTATGCTTGTACCGAACCGATGGTCCGGTTAAATAATTATTGTGTACTCACCTAAAGCAGTGTAACCACTGCTGTGTTTCGGCTTCAAGGGTCTCGTTAGGCACAATACACTGGACATTAGGAATTTTAATACGTTATTACGTTTATAACATTTGTATCTATAATAATTATTAATTTAATTATTTAATATTACAATAGCTTATAACAATTTTGATTTTAAAATTATTTGTTTCCATCTTAATGCGCATCTTAACTCACCTACAAATGCGCCATTAGTTGCTCACTTCAAAAAGCAGCCAACCATGCAATCCACCTCGGTGTCTCTATAGCACATCTTTCATATCCTGCCTCTTAAATTTATTTTCAGTGGTAGCCCACCAAGATGCAACCTACCTGCACACGGTACCAACTCCACCAGTGGGCTTTTGGATCGCTTTAGAAGATGCTACATTACAGAACGGCTGCCTCTGGATGTCCCGGGGCTCGCACAAGTCCGGTGTGCACAGAAGACTAATCTGGAACCCGAATAAGGAGTCCAAGCAGACGTTGATATTCGACAGACCGGCTCCAGTATACCCATCGTCGAGTTTTACACCGGTGCCAGTAAGCAGAGGTAAAATCTGCATATTTCAACTATGTGTACGAGTAATCATCAACCCATTATCGTCCTTCCGTCCGTCAGTACTATCTCGGAAATGAGAAGCGTGTAGGCCATAATACACCACGCTGGCCAAATGAGGATTGGCGTACTTCATACACCTATGAGAACATTGTGGAGAACTCTCAGGCATGCATGTCTCTTCACGATATTTTTATTCACCGCTAAAGCATTAATACAGTTATTTGTAATAATTTTATGTCTTGTAATATTTATAATTTAATATTGACATAACTTTGAAAAATCAGAGGTGCGTAAATGTAGATGTATTCTAACCTCATACGACTACAGTTAGAAGTAGGCATTTTTCAGCACTCCATATCATTCACTATGTACTTAGATTTAAACTATTTAGAATGTAATACTTCTATCTTTGATTTATAGATGTCAATCGAGAAATTGTACTTACTTACTATAAATTCGATTAGTAATCGGTACTTATATTATGAGATGTAGTTCTACGTTCGCAACTGAAGGAACATTATCGTCGTGGTCGTGGAATAAATGATAATAACATAATTGAAACTGACTTTGGGATATAAATATAAGCACTCCAGATTCTAGAAAGATGTTGTGTTATATTTTAAATCTAAATGTGTACGATTACCCAGTTCTTCTTTTTGTATTTATGGCAAACGAGCATGTAGGCCAGCTGATGTTAAGTGGTCACTACAGCCTATGAACGTCCGTATCCAACCCAAAATAGGTCCGAAGTTTTATTTGAGGTCGTACGCATCCACATTGCTATTTTTGAGGTCTGCTAAAAAAGCATACCTCAGCTTTGTTATAGTAGGTACTTACTAGATTTTTTACTTTACGATACCATAGGATTAGATGTTAGTGGAGTTATGTCGCTAATGGACACAGTAAGATTTTGGATTTGCGTCCTTTCTTCTCCAATCAAATATATCACATAAGTTCAATAACGTCTTACGTCTACGTTCATCCGATTCTAAAATATCGTTTTAAATAAGTAGCTTTTTTATGAAAAACTAAAAATTTTGAAACTAAAGTAAGATCAGCAATACCGCTGCACTTATTTTTCTGTCGCGAATTAGCAATACATACAGTACAAAGAGAAAGTTTGTAGTAGGTACAAGTAGGTAGACATTTGGTATATTGTAATTTGTTCATAGCCCACTCTAGGAGTGATTCGTGATTATACACATACAAATAAAAGAACATAAAAACCCATACCGAAAACAGATGTTTATATCCATTATTGAGGTTACTACCCCGCAAGGAATTGATTCCGGAACTCTAAATGACACTTCCATACTAACTGTGCTACACGAGGATCCAGCTTAACGGGTACTCAAACCCTATTTGAAGTTTTGAGAACTACAGAAGTATAGAAGATATACTGAAAGAAGGCAGTGACAATCTGACCTCATATGTGATGCGATGTGTAAACGTAACGTTTTATATTAATAAAGTAGCGAAAGTGACGGTCACCAAATGTTTAGTGGTAACTGCAACCCATGGACAACCAAAACTTCAAAAAGAACTTAATTCCTAAAGAATGTAACAGATAGCTATGCTTTGCTACTTCTGAGTACTAAGTTGGAACGCGAATATAATCTACCGAATTTATCTATTGATTTATGTATTATTTTTTTTCAATTACAGGTACATGTGTTTTAATCCACGGTAACGTGGTACACAAGAGTGCCCATAACAAGTCCGAGATGAGTCGTCATGCGTACACCTTCCACGTCGTTGAGAAGCAAGACAACACTTACTCCCCTGAAAACTGGCTGCAAGAGGGAGAAAATGCACCCTTCGTTAATCTTTACACAACTCCGCAAATGATGTAATAAGTTTAAAATATACTCATTTAGTAAACTTTAATGTTATAGTTATAGATACGACAAACGAGAAGAAATATACATACATACGTATGTAGTATCGTCAATTTATTTTTATACTTTTTTTTTTGTTATTCCGCTTGGGAGAAGCATATTTTTTTATTTTTTTTAGATATTAAGATACTAAGATTTCATTTCAGAATAAAATGCCGAAAAGCTGAATATAACTTTTAGGTTATTCAATACATTTTTGTTCACAAATATAGTGCTTGACTACCGTAAAATGCTATAGGTATCTCTAAATATCTTAAGAGCTTTCTTTTTTTTTGTTTCTAACTACACGTCGAGGGCTGTTTTCAGAACGTACCAAATATTTTTTCGTACCTTTAATGATGTGATGTGTCGCGGCTAGCGACGTCCATTGTGATAATTTCTTTTTTAATAAACATTTGACTATTATATACGTGTTTTAATTAGTTACTTACAAGTTCGTGTGTTTGCAATACATATAATAAAATCGTAAAAAAGCTGATTCTATAGAAATATTTTTTGAGCATAAATAAAAAAGTCACCTACTAAGGATTCGCCACAGATTCTAATACATTTTTACATTAAATAATAGATAAAATGTCAAAATCTATTTAATTTAAAATAGATTTCGACATTTTATCTATCTGTGGATTTATTCACGTGAATTTCAAAAACCAGCTAAACCAATTTTTATGCGGTTTTCATTTATATACGAGTATGTTTGTATCATGCCGGGTTAACATCATTGGCGTAATAATAACTTGTAACGTAAACTAAACATCAATATATTATATTAATTACACTTTCACATCGGACCAATTAAAATAAGCACTGATACTTTTATTTCTAAATCTCTAAGAGAACAGAGGAATCTCATTTCTTGAAATGTAATCATCTTGCACACTCTATCGACTGGCAACACCGTCTGCACTAACCTCGTTTGCTATGTAAGAGTAATTCTCCGTATTTTATTTAGCGTCCGGATTGTCAACTACGAATATTCGGTGTGAATTATTTTTGCATTTGTAGAAAAGAGTTCATTATTGTCAAAACATAATGCTACTTAGGATACGGCATAGGTAATGTGTAGTCGTAATTCGTCCGTGATCATTGTTTTAAAATTAAAAGACTGTTTTATCATTAGTCATCCAATTTAAATTCGTGATTTTATTGAAACGCTTATTGTTATTGTTAAATTATTAAAATGTATATTAAATATACGTACCTGCTTAACACATAACAACATAAGTTGTTTTGTTGGAAGGCGGCACCACCGATGCACCTTTTTCTGCCGTAAAGCAGCAGTGTGGCAACTGCTGTGTTTCGGTTTAAAGGGTATATATAGATAGGCGGAAGAAATTGGACAGGAGGCATCCAACGAAGTTCTCAGGAGTAGAAACTCATTCAAGGTTTGATGTGGATGTCCATGAGATGCAGTTACCACATAACATCAGGTGGCCTGCATGCCTGGTACAAATTATAAGGTAACCGATTCTAACGTTACATTATTTAGTTGCACATGTAGGTACATTTTACTCAGCTATATATTGAGAGTTCGACTCGCAGTCCCGTCCGGGGACCGACGGATTTAGTTTTCTGTTTGTTTTGAAACTCCCGAGACCCGGATATTACCTGAACTTCGTTAAAGTAAACATGGGAAGATACACGTCATAAATTAACATAAAATTTACGCATGCATACATACGTTCGCGCTTCACAGAGTTAGGTCTTTCAGATGCGGATTTTTGTTTTAAAATTCTATGTACATTGTCACTTCGAAATGACACTGTACAGAAAAAAAAAAAAATTACTGTACAGGAAATACAGATCTGTCAGTCAGAAATTATTTGCACCTTTTATTAAAACTATTTTTGGTCAAGCGTCAACTTTGTTTACGAACATAATGTTCTAAAGAATATTAATGTGCTGAATATATTTCGAACAATTTAGAACAATTTTTTGAGGAAATGGCGACGTTACGATTTTTCCTTTGTTTTGTGACTCCCGGGCCTCGAGACGTTTTCTTGAGTTAATTACGCGAAATATTTCATGTTGTCGCCTTGTTGTACACACTCGTTAACTCAATTATTTTTATTAAAGTTAGTTGCTACCTAATTTGTTTTTATTTCAAACAACTTAACATCTAATAACCCGCACTTGGCCAGCGTGGTGGACTATGGCCTAAACTCTCTCATCTCTGAGAGAAGACCCGTGCCCAGCAGTGGGAC
>DWKW01002648.1:0-10803 GCA_018250115.1 Doberes anticus
CCCTTCAAACCGAAACGTAGCAGCTCTCACACTGCTGCTTTAAGGCAGAAATAGATGCAGCGGGGGTGCCGCCGTAGGCGAGCCTTCGACATAAGCCTACCACCATCGAGGTAGTTTATATTGTTTGCATTTATATGTAATATATTGTAACTATAGAATATATTATTTACTTTTTGTTTACTTGATACCTATTTTGCTCCTTTATACCAGGTATGAAAAGTATATAAAGTAACATGTGTACTTTTAAAAAAAATAATAGTATTCCAAGGTACATAAAGTTTCTTTTTACGAAATATGTTATTGTTTACGGAAAAACCCAGGGTTAGGGCGTAGTCTGGAGATGTTCTTAACTGCGAAAATAGCAGTTTTATGGAAACGCAGAACAGCGGCGAGAATGTATAGTTGTCGATCTCTAAGAACTCCACAATCTTTGTTAAGTGTATCAGTGAGCTATTTAGCTTCTTCTTTAAAGCGAGACTAAGAACAAAAGCGTTTTATGATTAATATGGAGATGATAACATGACTTTTTGTTTTGTGTGAAAACATATAAATTAGAAGAATATGTAACATAATTTCTGTTTTGTAATTTCATAGTACGCGTTGTTGTTGAAATTATTTACAGAGCATTTTGTGTGAGACATTGTGCCTGAAGCGAGCACGTGGTGAGGGAAAGGCAGTAAGGCTGTCGGATTACTCGAGAAGGGTGACGTCGAAAAACAAGAAGGCTCCGCGGAATGCAAAGTGGGAGCTTATCTTATAATCATCGAGCGCGTCAACTTATTAATAAAAATCATATTTCACGAAGCAGCTCCACGCGGCGCTGCTCTGGCCCTGCGACGCGCCGCGCATACCATACCCGGCCACCTCAAAGTCTTGGACACATTAATTTCAACGGCCGGTTTCAGTTTGTTTAGTATTAATTTAATTATGCTATGAATATCCACATTGAAGTAATCTTTAATTTAATAGTTGAGTCTTAACGGTGAAGCTTATAGACATGTGTTTTCCGATCGCTACTAATGATACGCAGCGATATCGTCGCTTTTAACAAGGGACCACTAGTGGGATAATTTTTTGTTAACAAAATTAACTTAGAGCTAAAGTAATCTACCTTAAGTAACTATACAGTATAGTTAAAATAACAATAGCTGCACTAGTAAAACATATTGTGTCGTAATATTTTAACAATTGCTTTAACTTAGCAAAAAATTAGGATAGCAAAAATATTTTTAAAACGGACAAGAGAAGTGAATACAAATTGCATCCGTCCTCTAGCGTGTTATTAACTTCCGAACAGGATAGCCACCGGAAATCGACCCCCTGTCCCTTCCTGTTAGACGTTCTCTGTAGTCTCCTACATCTCTACTTATGAGTTATATTGTTACTAAAAATATTACAAGCAGTTGTTTTCACAAAATGTTAATTTCGGTATCTTAGCAGTTAGCAGCATACTTTTCATACCCATTTACCCAATATCTGTATCCTGATAATTTGTATCTGCGTTACAGGAATTTATGTGATTCAATCGAGAAAAACGTCTGCGAAGTTTGTATATACAAGAAAAGTTGTATATAAAAGAAAAAAGTGACACAACAGATTATTCGGTTGTTCATTGATCGGGTCGCCACAGGGTCGATTTTCTAGATCCATAGTTAACTCATAATAATTTAAATACTAAATACTACTTAAAAATGATTTCTTTATATAGATATCTATTTATACTAAGTAGTAACTGTATAATAATATATATGTATGTATACATATATATAATAAACGATTACTAGGTATTTCAATTATTAATTAAGGTTCAATTTTTGTTCGTTCAAAACCCCGTTCATAAAACCATTAAAATGGAATAAGAAAAGAATGATACCAACAATAGCTAACTTAATTAATAGTTCAAATCAGTAAAAATTAAGGTGAGGTGATGGTGGTAGAGTCGTATGTCGAAGGCTCGCCCGCTACCCCTATTTCTGCCGTAAAGCAGCAGTGTGAGAACTGCTGGACGGGAACCTGGACGGGAGGCATTCCAACGTAGCTCAGGAGTAGCAACGCATCCACACTCAACCTCAGGTGTGGATGTCCATGGGCTGCAAACACTTAACATTAGGTTTGGTACTCTGCTTATAAAAATATATATATAAAAATTTAGATTCGGCATATGGCGGATGTTTATTAGTAGATTATCAGTGACTTTACCACGTTGAATTTCATTTAAAAATTTAACTAAAAGTAATACGAAAAACCTCCCATTTTAATTTTTCAACGATGGGATTGAAAATTCTAAAAATACAAAAACACTCAAAGAAAACAGATTAGAATAACGTATGTTGTGTAGTTTTTCATAAATGGATACATTTTTTTTGATTTTGGCGACCGCAGAAATAACTTTGTTTTTACGTCTTTACGTCTATAAGAAATACTATGAAATTTAAATGTATGTTTGTAGCCGACATAATCAATATTTTGCGTGCGATAATATTAATTTTGTTATAAATATTAACTTTGGATTTAAATCGAGAACGTTCATTTCAATTACGGACACCCATCACTGACGCACTTAATCACTTTTTGATTTGTATACATATTTCTTTAGTATTAGAAACTCTCGCACTAATCACATCCTGCGACGACATCCTGTTATTTTTACAAAGGGATGTTACACGGCCTACAACTTATACGATGTTTCATTAGATATTGATAATAATCACTTCCTTTACGGATTTATTTAACTAAAACTAATTACATCCCGGTTCTACCGATACTAGCTCTCACTAAGGACATCCTGTTATTGTTTCAGGAGGATATCGGCTATCTACTGCCATGACATGTTTCTGCGAATATACGAAAATAATTGCATCCAACGCTGGAATGTTTGTTCGCAACTAATCAAATCCCCTCTCTAATAATGTGTATTTATGACTAAGTTGGAATGCCGTCGGTTCGGTGTCTTCAGCCTAACTAGACCCTTCGTACCGAAACACAGCAGTTCTGACACTGCTGCTTTACGGTAGAAATAGGTGCGGCGGTGGCCCCGCCGCAGACGAGCCTTCCACATAAGACTCTACCACAATCAATAAAATAATAATTCATTTAAGTTAATGTTCCTGGTCTTGTTATTTGTTTCTTATATGCGGCACAGTACATACAGGGGATTCTCGAGTTTGGCTGTGAGTGTGATGCGTTATTTTTTTAGCCACACATTTCAGTATTTTAATACCCGCAGGGACACTAAGTAAGCTAATATCCGCTTAGAAACACTGTCTGTCCACTGACCGAACACGCGTCGAGCCGGGCTATGCCCACGGCGATCCCGTCATCAAAGCACTCCGCACAAATATTGTGACAAGACATGAAATATTTATCTAATGACATACCGTACAACTACGGCGAAATGAGAGTAGTTTGTCGTTGTATGTTTAAAAAAAATTCAAAGTTATTAATTAAGCTAGTACGTTATGCTTTAAAATGATATTATGTTACAAATTAAAGCAGAATAGTTCTCTCTTATTAGTAATTTTAACAAGTGCGGGAACATCACGTCAAATGAATGATAATAAATAAATTAGGTTTGATCTTAAGTTGCTCGTTAGCACTGAGGAGATCTAGATTATCACCCAAATTCGACTTCTGTAGTATCGAATGCAGGCAGAATAATCTAGTAACCTAGGAACACTATAGGCGCCTAAAAATATTTATGCTAAATTCATGATAATCCGTGGATGAATAACTATGCATTATTTATCAACAATAAATACCAAAGAAATAAATTAGCACGGACTTCAAGATTTATGAAGTCGGTTATCGTAAATTTTCTTCTTGGGACATATGCCTTATTCGATCCCTTAAAAAAACTGTTGCATAATTTTTTAAACGCGTTTTGATCCACAATTGATACCTATATAAAAATTAATTAGCATCAGTTGATAAAGGTATATAAAATTTACAATTTAGTTGATAACTAAATTGTGTTATCTGTAAAATAATTACATCGGAACAAGTAAAAAGGAAAAAAAGCAGTTACGAAAACTCATCATAAGAACAAATTTAAAATCATATTTTTTTAAATTCCTTTTGCTTTTAACTGTAACTAAATCTTTTTTCATCTGCTTGTAATCTATATTAAGCGCGTCAATCTAGCCCGAGGCGGTCCTGTGTCCTGTTCTTTTATTTTTAATGGAGCTTGCTACCCCTTATTAGGTTACACTGTATCAAGTTCTCTATTTTTCCACCCAACGTGGTGCAGGGATAAATTTTCCTCATATATCGAAGGATAAGTATAAAGCGTGCGAGGTTTAACGTACCTACCCATCTATATAGGATTACATTAGTGTGGTTTACTATATAATGTTCACCAATCCACACTTTGCCAGCGTGGTGGACGTGGTGCCCAGCAATGGGACAATAATGTGTTCATGATGATTTTTCATACGATTGCATAATATTGTTTGCGGCATGAAGCAACTACGTTTTCTTGTGATAAAATATTGCAAAGACGAACTAATGCAATATTAGCTCAATTCGATTGAAGTACAAGTCACAGTTGCTAGCAACCAGCCACATGCGGTTACCAAATTCATTCAGGACACGATGTGTTCACTCGCCCACTCAATCACTCAATTTGGATATGCGGTTTTTATACTCACTTGAATGAAAAGCCAAGATGTGACAAGAGCCAAACTGCTATACTGGCCGTTGAAGCGATAGTGGTACGCGTAGAACGAGAAGTGATAAAGGTAGAAGAATCTGTTGACAAATAAATTTACAAGATTACTAATAATAGGCTTCCTTGTAGAAATATTATCTAGTAAAAAGTACAAACGTTGTCTTGAACACGAAATGTTGACATTTTCGATGGACATAAAAAAGAAATTTTACTATGTACAAATTTTTAGTTCCAGTCGCAGACAAAAAAAAAATCCCTGAAGTAGAATTGAACATTCCATGACTTTTTAGTAAGTAGTAATAAGTACCCTTAAGTAGTAGTGATTAAGAATACTTCATAACTCCACTGCAATAGGTTGAATAGAAAACTAAATATCAATTATTTGTAATTAAACAAGTAAAGTAACATTTTTTTGTTAACTATAACTAAAATCTCTTAATTGAACCACTAAAGAAAGAATTTTTTAAATAGTTGATATTGTAATAATTGGTATCTCAGGTAATCTCAGTATTTAAATGGATAATTTACTCGAATTTAAATTTGTGAAACTCAGTTATATGAAACTCACTGACATTTGATATTTTGTGCCACAATTTTCGATGCAACAAATGTTATTGGAACTGTGAATTAGATTAGCCTGTGTTACTTAACACTAATATAAAAAGGAATTATATATCAGCTCATTTATTCATTATTTAGTGTTTCTGACGAAATCTACGTTACAATCTTCAGCGAGCGCGAGGAGCCAATCATACGGTCTCGCCGTATTTCTATTTCTCGTTTTCACCATTAGGTTCGTTATCTGCTTATTTCGGTGGATAAATTCTCAACGCGCTACTCGAACGACAAGCGAGTCCCGGAAAAGAGGAAATGTCACCTCGTTATCTGAAAAGGTTGCAATTTTATTTGAAATCGATATTCACCGCGATACATTTTTCTTTAACTGCCAAATGCCGCATGTGTGAAGTTTAACTTTTGTTGTAGAGAAAATATATAAATGCAAATGTTGAGACATATCGCACATCGTAATACACGTATCGTACACCAGAAAATGATTGCATGTAGACAATTTAAGTTTTTGTATTTTAAAATTCATCATTAACCCAATATTGTCCCACTATCAAGCACGGGTCTCCTCTCAGAGATGAAAGTATTTAGGCCATGTTTTAGATGTTTTAGTCACCGCTAAAGCGAGTGTTCATTCGTTACTAATACGCACATAATTTGATATTTAAGAGCACCTTGACATTAGTCGTTAGTTATTAAAAATCGCTAATGCGACTTGACTGCGACCGATTCTTTTACGCAAATATACATATTTTTACTACATGTTTTATGCACAACTTTACAGTGCCTCGTGTTTTAGTGTAGTCTGCCTAACCTCACATTTCAAGTCACTTCAAACTTCAGATGCGCTCGTAAATCTCCAGTATAAATGCACCATTAAAGAAGCCGACAAATACGTTTGAGGTGATTCTTGCCCAGCGCTGAGCGCTAAAGCGTCAAGCTTCGGCTACATCAAACGTGAAAACTACATTAAACATACATGTCAGAAAAGAGCAGCGTTTTCTTAATGTTATTTGGCACATAAATATTTTATGGGCCGTCGTCACTTGCTTTAATAGAAATGTAAATGACTGAGCATCTGTCCAACAGGGGCAGGGGACGTAAAGCTTTGGTTGATCTCCGTTAATACTGTTCTACACCTCGAGGAAAAGAAAAATACTTTTTCTTAGAGTGATTTGCAATTATAAAGCGTTTTTTTTTAAGACCAGGTCGATATAAATAATGTTATATTAAGTTTGATATGTACATATATAGAACGAGGAATCATTTTCAAGTAAAACGTGTTTTACAAGTATTAAGTAGTCTCCTCAGGTTTATTAAATTAGGCGTGTTGTGCCCAAACCTACTACGCCCACTTTTTGGATCTGCCGCTCGCCGGCTAACCTATACAAGGAAGAATGCACATATTTAATACAACCTAGTTTTTGGTTGTACAAATCACTTTTACTATTACCGAGTTATTCCATTATAACGCTTTTCATGAAGTTAAAACCTGTTCTTACTGACATTAACAAGGTATTTTAAGTGAAAACCGGTTTTCGCCATAACATATACTAAAGTATTGATAGATACGTTTCTAACTTAACAAATCTTGATATCTTACGATAAAGGCACGGACAAAGAAATGGACGGAGAAATAGCAAGCACAGGAAAGAAACAGTCGCGAAGTATGAAAGAAATATTTAAAGGTAATAAGCGAAAAAGTAAAGAAATCAAAGCAAATCTTACACCTTGTTTAACATAATATGCTTGCCAACTCTTGAACAAGAAAATAGCTCACTAAAGCTAGGAAGGCCATTAACTGTGTTTTAAGGCCAAAATGGAAGTGGGCAGACTAGTAACATTTAGCCAAATATCAAACGTGGAAAAAAACTATAATGAACCTATCCTCTACAAATACAAAGTGGAAGACGTTACAAGCGATAAAATGATGACATTGTAATTGTTGTAGGTCGAGACTGGACAAGCCATATACCTACATACGAGATAGCGGAGTCAATATTTGTATTACTTCCTCAAATTATATGTGTATGTGTTTCTATACAGAACATGAGATAACTCGTACCTGAAACATTATAATGCTTTAAATTTAAAAATGTAATAATCACGGCTTATTGCAATCGAACGAAATGATACCATACATACGTTACATAAGGGCGTATTTACAGCAGGAATATAAATCAAAAGTCGAATGCCCATTTACAATTTTCCTTATTACATCAAAATTATTCAGGAGCCGGATTGGATGGGGCGAAACTGAATCTTGTTGAACTAACTCAGTGCGAAATCACTTTCGCCTCGGCCTTTGATCTCGAGTACGCCAAAGGAATGTTATCCAGTAAAAACATGCAAATTCGATAAGGTATAACACAATATTACCAGATGTAGTCGAGACGCTCTTTTCACAATACTTTCTAGCACCCGAAGAGGCTTTGAATATTACTCGTCCAGCGGATATCAGAAATGCGATAAGGAATTTTTAAACAGATTGTCACTTTGTGTACTGCGTTCGATAGTGTATGTATTTGTATCTGAATCACAACGTCGCGTCGGTCAAATTATTTAACAAGGCTGAAGTCGCCTTAAATATTCGAATACATTAAATTGGATATAATGCATAAGAGTTGTGAAAATATTTATATTTAACAATATGTATCTTTCTGATCATTATTATCAAGTCATCAAGCAAAAGAAGCATTGTTAAACATTACGTTGTGACAATATCTACATATTTTGCGTGTATTAAAAAAAAAGGAATTCATGTTCAAGTTTCGTTGTTGTTTATATTATAAGAATTAAAGTTTAAGTAAACCAGTTTTCTTAAATCAGTTCAATTCAGTTTATTTATAAAAAAAAACAGGTTTTTCCTGTGTTTTTACTGTGCATAGTTAAATTACGTTAGTGAAAAATCGCTCCTATAACTAAGTCGCAAGTTTTAATCTACTATAAATTCTGAATAAGGGTCTTTTCTCAGAGAGGCGGCGAGGTTAACGTGCGGTCTGCCATTCGGAGGGACCTGGGTTCGATTCCTAGTGCGACATAAATTTGAACGATGAATTTAGGTTTCTGTACCTGGTCTGGGTTTTTGTGTACTTGTATTTGTGTGTATCCATGGCACCCACGACACAGGTTAAATCCTATTGTGGGGCTATGAGTGTGAAACGTTAAAATAATAATAATATAAATAAGTGAAAACGTATAAGTCGGCTATCGATGTGACGAACGTATAAATGAACTGCTGCGATGTACAAATAGATTGTCAAAACAGATTATCGCTTGCCAATTTAACCAACCTGCAGGTAAACGACCTAAGATAAGCAACGTCGTCAGGAGTTGAATAGATGACCACTACTAGCGAAATTTAATGCCGTTCTTTGGAATAGGACAGCAATGAAACGCTAATTGTAACCACCACAACAGATACTACATACAATTTGTTTAGTCAGTCTGAAGTACTTTGAATGCTGAAATACTTTAAATACTTTTGAGTGGTTAAGAATCTAGACCTTGCACTCCAGTAGGTCGG
The DNA here is from genome assembly GCA_018250115.1 of Doberes anticus. Lineage (NCBI taxonomy): Eukaryota > Metazoa > Arthropoda > Insecta > Lepidoptera > Hesperiidae > Doberes > Doberes anticus. The sequence goes on from DWKW01002648.1 coordinate 8,760, forward strand.
GGTTGAAATCCCGGCACGCACTTCTAATGTTTCGAAATTATGTGCGCATCAAATGTTTGATTACCATTTGCTTTAACAGTGAATAAAACATCGTGAAGAAACACCTGCGCGCCTCTCCATAACGTTCTCAAAAAGTCATGTGGACTATTTCAGAACGCACTTCGCTAAGTTGGGGACCATAGACTAAATCTTCTCATCTATACACCCATGCCCAGCGGTGGGACACCAATGGGTCGATGATGAGGCTATCACTGCTCAGAAATCATACGGAACTGTAATCCGATGTAATCAGAGGCTTATTAACACGACTACCTTTTTTTATTCAACGACTTATCCTTACTTAGATCTTACGTAGCAGAAATCACTTGAAAAAGCAATACATTTTACCGCCACTGTTAAGAATTACGAAGAATTCAACGGTGCATTATTCCAAAAATTTAAACAGCAAAGTATTTAGCCGCATTTCAAGAGCGTTCCATTTAATTTGCCCGACAACGGCCAATTACGGTAACATTTGCCCTCTGAAATACATCAAGGGCTAACGAAACTGTTCATTAAGTAAACACGTCGTCGAATTTTCGGCCACAGATTAAAAAACCATGTAGACTGTAAAGAAAGATGGCATTTCGAAATTAAAAAAAATATATTTGCCCTTTGAAATACGTCAAGGGCTAACATTTGCCTTCTGTAATACGATTAATTCATTAAACATTAGGCCTAGGCCTATAGACTATAAAACCTACAACTGTGTACAATGTGGCACGGTGACAATAGCACTTCGAAATTTCCAAAAAAAAAAAATTGCCCTGCGAAACACGTCAAGGGCTAACGGAAAACGAAAAGTTCAATTAAGAAAACAAGTCGTGGAATTCTCGGCCACAGACTATAAAACCATGTAAATTGTGGAGAAAAATGGCACTCCGAAATTTAAAAAAACATTTGCGCTATGAAATACATCAAGGGCTAACGGTAAACAAAAAGGTGCATTAAGTAAACAAGTCGTCGAATTCTCAGCCACAGACTATAAAACCATGTAAAAAATGGAGAAAAATGGCACTTCGAAATTTAAAAAAAACATTTGCGCTTTGTAGCACATCACGGGCTAACGGAAAACAAAAAGGTGCATTAAGTAAACAAGTCGTCGAATTCACAGCCACAGACTATAAAACGTGGCGTGGAGATAGATTCTTAACTTCACTTCGAAATTTTCAAAAAAACTTTTGCTTCTCAATCACTTACGTCAAAGGTTAAGAAATCTATAAACCTTGTAGGCTATATACAAAAACAGCAAATTCAAGATCAGTGCAAATAAGTGTTTCCTATATATCTGATTACTTGTCTGTTATTTTGCAACAATAACTTTTATTTTATGTTATATTTCGATTTTAAAAAGTATGTGAATAAAAAATAGCGCCATCTACAGTGCTATTTTTTAAGACCACGAGTTGTGTGGCTACGTATGGTTATGCTCATTTACTGTAATAAAGCAGGCAAGTTTTTATGGCGGTTTTTATACGCACCACCTCAGCACCGATTTCTGCCGTAAAGCGGCAGTGTGAGAACTACTGTGTTTCGAATTGAAGGGTGTACTTAGGCAGACGACACTGGACAGGAGGTATTCCAACTTTGGCCTCAGGAGTAGCAGCGCATCCACGTACAACCTCAGGTGGGACTTCCGTCCATAGGCAGCATCAGGTGGCCTGCATGCTCGTTTGCTACTCCGTTTGAATAAAAAAAAACCCGAAAAAACATACGTGCGTGCCGGGATTTTGACCCCGACCCGCCAGTCTGTTCACCGGTCGACCGGTCTGATAGCTGCTAGGCTATCACTCAATATTCTAGGAACGACTGAAAAAGATTGCTTGAAACTTTTCCAAAGCACATTTTGAAAAGAAAAGAAAAGTAAAGAAAAATTGTTTATTCATAACGTGTACACATACAAAATTATAAAAGTGCTAAAAACAATAAAAAAAGAGAAAACAAAACTAACAATTATCATGTATGCGCACACATTACGAAAAGGATCCTGCTCAGCATAATGCTG